>RAHM01000585.1:48900-118216 GCA_003713295.1 Parotia lawesii | reverse complement strand
GTTCTCCTGGGTTTTTTTTCCCTTTCTCTCAGACCCATTTTTTTTGGTAATTGTTGTTGTTATGGGTTTCTGGTTGGGATTTTTTGTTGTTTTTTAGGAATTTAGTCAGCACTGCCAGGTCCCGGGGGAAAAAACCCAAAAAAAAAAAGAAAACTAACCTTTTCCTGTCTTATCTCATACCTATAGTCATAATGTAAGAACTGACTGATAGGGGAGCAACCACGCTTTGTCAATGACTTCCAGTATGAGAATAGATATCATTGAGGAATTCTTTGCTGCCAGTTGTACTGCCAGACAGGATTGTTACATCCTAAAACAAAGGCATAAAATACAATTAGGTACTCAGTCCATTTGAAGGCAGTGAAAGTTGGTTGTCTATCTGAATACTGCTCCTTTGAAAATTGCCCTCAAGCTCTCCAAGAGAAGGATATTGTCTTTGATTTGTGTTTGTAAAATAAGTCACAATACAGCAGAACATTAAGTGGCCAAGCAGACTGAGCAGATGTGGAAGCCAGAAATACCTGCTGTTTACTAGAAAATAAATGCATACTGTTTCTATCAAAATTACACAAGTTTTCAAAAATAGTGATATATAAGTTATTTCAAAGGAATGCAAAAACCCAAGCGAAAAAAAATCAGCCGCTGCATTTCTGTTGGAGGGTACCAGTAATGGAGGGATGAGGCAGTTGTTGTGCTGAGCCCTGGGTACACCCAGGGGTACCTACTCTTTTAAATGGCACACTTAAAACTTGAATGGTTTGTTGGGTTGACCTTGACTGATAACCGAGGGCCCACTAAGGTGCTTTATCATTTCCCTTCTTAGCAGGATGAGGGCTAGGGAAGACAATAAGATGGAAAAACCTTCATGGGACAAGATAAAAGCAGTTTGAAAGAGTAAGGTCAAAGGTAGTGTGTGGAAGCAGAGGAAAACACTTCCCATCTCTAGGTGTTGTCTAACCACTTCCCAGGAAGCAGAGATTCAGTGCATAGCATTGGAAACAAACATTGTGATAAAAAAGCCTCTTCATCCTCTTTTCTCTTAGCTGTTATTGGTGAGCAGACATGGTATGATTTGGTCAGTTTGGGCCAGCAGTCCTGGCTATGTCCTTTCCCAAGAGGAACTGCCTGTCCCCATTCTACTTGCGAGGGGAAAATGCTGGAGAGACAGCACTGCTGAGGTACGAGCACTGCACAGCAGTAGCCAGAGTACTGGTGTGTTATCAAAACCTTCATGTCTACCTAAGGACAGCACTGTGGGGGCTGCTACAGGGAAAATTAACTCCATCTCAGCCAGACCAATAAAGCAGGAGAGAAGGGCATGGAGACAACAGCTCACGAGTACTTGCACATACCCTCTGGGTTGTAACTGATAGCACCCACTATAGCACACACCTCAAACCAAACCCCTTTGGAGTTATTGACATTGGTCCTTCTTTTTCAGTACAGGATAAGCAACTGAGTAAGCAAGAAGTAACTTGAAAGGAAGAGGAGAACAAACAGTCATGTTTTATCCACCACAATGTCATCAGGAGAAATATCTGGCTTGAGCTGGTAGCACCCAGAAGGAATTTAATGAATGGTAAGGAGCCACTGTAACAGGGCAGCTAAAGCATGTTTCCATTTGTGTCTGGAATGTAATGTTTAGCCTTAAATAATCAATATTATTAATACTGAGTATGACAACAACTAAAACATAGTTGTTTTTTTGTCATACACGACACGCAGCTGCAACTGCACTCGTGAAGGCTGACATGATATAGACCAGATTCTGTCTGTGTTGCCTCCGTAAGGTGAGGAGATACTTGAGCCACCTGTTTTGCAAACATTTAAATATAGCTAAAAATTTTAAGGTGGGTGGGAAAGTGGGAGAAAGGGAGAGCAGGGAAAGAGGAAAAATAAGGTAGCATATAATTAAGAATTAAAAATTGCAACAGAATGCTTATTTTTGCAGAAATTATTGTTGCTTACTAACCAGAGAAAGAAATAGATATGTGAATTAGAACCTGACAGACTAAAACACTACATAGGTCCTTCATTGCAAAGTGGCCACTTAAATAATTTTCTGACTCCCAGGACGATGATTGTGATGGAAATCAGCCAAGCAATGAAAGCCTATTTGAATGACATGGGAGAAATTAGTTCTAATTTTTGTGTTCCACAAAAAAGAGGGGTGTTTTTTGTTGGTTTTCACACTTACCAAAATCTACTCTTTTGGTGGTACAACCTCAATAAACTGCATGTTCCCCATCAATTTTACTCACTTACTCAAGGGGTTTGCATTTAGTGTTTAGGTCTGAAATCTGTTCTAGAAAGTGCAGACCACAGACTAAGAAATTTTCTTCATTCTTGTATAAGGTTTGCACGAATAAATTTTCTAGAAATATTAGATGGAACTGCCTACAACACGCTTTGCTAGGCTGCTTACACACCTGAGTAGCAGTCAGACACTTAAAATCCTATCACAGCAGAAGGGAGATGTCTTCATCAATGGAAAATGTCAACTGTTCCATTTCAATTGAAGATTTCAGCACTGTACCTTTCCTGCAGGGATATAGCAGAAAACTGGGAAAAGAGAGGAAGTCCAGAATCCTTAATGAAGCATTCTGTAGTATCATACAAACTAAAATTTGCTCAACTTTACCCTAAGATAGTTAATTCCCTCAGTCCTAAGAAAACATGTGTTTTAGTATTCTAGGGAAGATTCTAGTAGCTGTTGCATGGAAATACAAGATTTTGTTCAATTTCATCTCCTTTATGAAAATAAAATTATATTCTCTTCATATTCCTCCATTTTCTGGAAAACAAACAAACAAACAAGCAACAGCAGCAACAACAACAACAACAATGAAGTAATTATGCCCAAAGGTACATAATTTCACTTTATTTTCCTTTCTTTTATTGACTCTTCAAGCATTTTTTGTCTTGCCTTCATAATAAATCCATTGATATCTTAGATATAATGATTGAGACAAATAGAGGCTATAATTATAAAGGAGTGTCATATATTACTGCTAAGAAGCAGTAAAAGAAAATGCAGTAAGCATGACCAAAAGTAGGACCTCAAGCCTCGCAATGAAAAGTTCAAGGCATTTATGAAGTAGTGTCCATGAGCTATAAACTGCTTTTGTGTAAAAGGGCAGAGTTTCGTGGACAATCCTGAACACCTGTCTGTTTTAATTATGTTCACTTCTGAAGAGCGTTTTATAATATAGACTTACTTTTATGTTTGTTTTCTCAATTTTCTCAATTCTTTCCCCATGAAGAACATTGTGCAGCTGTATTTTTATGATTTTTTAAAAGTGGACTGTAGTTAAATACAAATTGAAGAAAAAAAGAGAGCAAATGGAAAATCTTTGGATAAGACTGCAGTCAAACATTCCTAAATGACTCTACAAAAACCTCATCATTGCAGTTAAGAGGTAAATGGAAATATGTCCCTTTTAGCTAGTTGCACAGGCAGTCAAAAGTGGGGAAAAAAGTCAGAAAATCTGCTTCTTGAAAGTAGAAACAGTAGAAACTAAGTAGAAACAAATGCAGTCGTAAATAGGGCATACATATTCTACTGGTCTATGTCTTTCTTGAAAGTCAGGTAGGTCTCAAGTCATGGTTAGCCATTCCCTGTTTTCATTGTGCTTGCCATAAGGAATAGCTTGTTCATATGGCATAAAAAAAAGGTTAAAAAATTGTATTCTGACACTTTAACTTTTAAAATATTTTCCTTTTCTGTTGATTTTCACCTATTTGCAAATGTCCACATATTTTTTCTTTTGTATTTTTTTGTTCTTGTTTTTTCCCTGGTAGGAGCCTGTGACATTTGTCTGTTCTTGAGCTAAAAGAGAATAACAAGTATAGATTCTTTCGAAAGAAGTGGTTCACCCACATTTTCATTGAGGCTTTACGAGTGCTCGTGGAGACTGTTGTGAATCAGGCACACAGATGGGCTTTGGTTTGTTCACATGCAACTGGCCTATGCACAGCATATACAAATCCTTTTGTCAGACAAATTATATCTTCTTGGAAATTGCCTGTTTCTTGTGGTCCTCTGTCTTTTCTCACATCTTGAAATTGGGCTTTTCATTGTCACCACCAAGCCTATCCTACTCAGAAATCCCAGTATTTAAGCCCACCTACAGTTCTAGTACCTATTCTATTGTCCTAAGTGACCATGTCTCATGGCTGTCATGGACTAAAAAGGGAGTGGTTTTGATACAATCATAGTTTAATCAGTAGCCAGTCAAGGTTCATGCCAATACATCTGAAATAGTGTTGGAGCATCATCTAGGGCCACATCCTAACAATTGCTGAAGTAATTAGCAGCAGAAGTGAATATGATGAATTCAGATATTAACCCAGTTGAGTTGTTAATGTTGGTTGTGTCCTTCCTGTAGTTTCTACCTCTTCCTTCAAAATAAGTCTGAAGGATCAGGTATTTAGTTTTCAATAGTGTTCAGTAGCTTAGGCTACACAGCCAGTTTTTGCTGTTATGTAAATACCATGTAAATGAAGAGCTCTCATCGGTTTGAACTCCAGAAGCAAGAGCACTGGAGACAGTATCTATGCTGTAGGCAGAAGTGGTGGGACCTTAATTCGTTTTTTCTGTAACAGTTGTACATAGTTAACTCACAAGAGCTCATGTTTCTTTCATCCACACTTCAGCCCACATGTAATGAAGTGATGGATTTCCACCTCTCTGGAACAATGTCACTTCTGTTGTTTCCAGCATATTTCTTCAACTTTCATTAAAGTTCACTGTCCATGTGGTAATGCAACAGCAAGCATATATTCACGTAGTGTTTGTGTACTTGAAGGCCTGTAGATTCTTCTGCACATACAAACTGATGAACAGTGTATTTATGTCTCTTAAAATTTATCCAGCTGTCTTTCTTGCATCTGGATTAACAAGACATTAAACCCTTTCTGATAATAACATTATTACTCAGTGTATGCTTGAACCTGACAATGTTTTCAGTAGTGAATAACAGACATTTACTGATAAATCACCACAGTAATGGAGTCTATAATGTAGCTGAGGTTATATGCTATACTGTGTTATCATACATTTACAATGGGACCTTATGCCTCTGCTTATATGGTAGAAAATCATATTTACTACTTGAGGTTTTTGTTGAAGCACTCAGCTTCTCCACTTATTGATCTACTGAACTGCAAACCTGGATTATTCTCAAGGCACTCCATAAAACAGAAATAGCCCTCAGGCGCCATTGCATTTATAAGGAAAGTTTTTACTTTGTTGTTGGCAGTGAATTGTGTAACTCCTGAATAAGTGTGGTGACAGGTGTTTGTATTTATTTATTTATTTATTTATTTATTGCTGGGTGTCTTGCTATTGACATGAGACTACAATGAGACCTTTCTAACTTTACTTCACTTTTGGATAGAAACATTTACCAAGGTTTTGTCCATCTACTGTGGTTATACAGACTCATATCTATTACACCGGCTCACATGAAAGACTTTTGACAGGAAGTACTGACACAAAATTTCTGTTCTCAGTCCACAACTTTGTACAGTTATCTAAAAGTATTTAGCATTCTTAAGTATTTGATTTTAGGAGCAGATAATTCCTGTATTTATCACTGGTGCTGGGAATGTGCACTGAACTTAATTCAGTTTTTTTGCCCTTGAAAGAGGAATCTTTGATGAAGCAAAAAGAGGAAAGACTTAGTTGAAGTTGTTTGTCAAGTCTCCAATTAGACGGTGTTGGAGATTGTCATGTGTGGGTGTACACATGTGAGACATAAAAAACCTGACATCATTCTTCCACACAACTTCACCATTATGAATCCAAAGAGCAGCCTTGCAACCGTCTCTTGACACAGCAATGTAAATGACATTTGTTAGACTAGCAAAAATCACATATTCAAGTCCAAAAGTGTTTGGCTGTATTTATTCAGTCTTGACTCCTAACAAGAACATATCTCTCCTGTTAACAGTGTGCTATAAGAATTGCGTAGGATGAGATCTGGAAGTAAAGGAGGTATTTCCTGCTGTGGAGAAGCGCCATGCAGTACAGCCCTCTGTTGTTAATCTGTTTAGCCGTGGTGGTGGCTCTCCAAACACAAACTCTGAGAGGTGGGTTTTGGTGTCTCAAGAGATGTTGCATGATACAAAGAAGGGAAGACATTGTGGGATGCTCTAACAGGCCCACTGTGAGACTAATGAAGTTAAATGAATTAATCCTTCAATATCTTAGGAAAAACAAGAGACTATAGGAAAAATAAAAAAGGCATGCAAAAAGCCCATTTTATTCTTTAGTTTGTATTAACACATAAAAGACACAGTTAACATTACTGCAAGAGCTTGGAAATGGAAAAGTCAAATATGGCACAATGTTTTACCCTTTTCCCCCAACCTCTATATTTTATGGAGTAGAATAATTTATGTGGAAAACTGTCTCAGCTAACCATTATTTCAGGAAAAGTGCAAGTAGATTTGTGCATATTTATAAAAATACTTACTCTGGAAAAGAATCCTATATTAGAGCGTTTTGAAGAGAAAAAATCAGTCTCCAAATAACAGTGCGTGCCATCTTAGAATCAGAGTCATGGAATATTCTGAGTTGGCAAGAATCATCAAGTCCAGCTTTTAAGTGAATGTCCCATACAGTAATGTCACATCATTTCAGCTTGTGGCTTAAAAGAAATTTAGTATTTTAAAAAAAAAAATGATTTGAAAAGAAAAATAAAACTTGCAAACATTACTTTAGAATTTTCTCACTTTAACTCTGACTGAGCCTATCTCACTGAAAATCCCCATAAGGAAATAAAAATTTAGACAAAGAATAAATTTTTGTCTAAAAATTTAGACAAAAAATAAAAATAACAAAGCTACTTTATTCATAGTACACTTGCAGAGCACTCACAGGGGCAGGGGTCTTTTGTGTAAACAATATTGTAGTACAATGTAAACCAAAAATAAATACAAAGGAGCCCATTTCAGGCTCTAATTAACACTACATTTCATACTTATTGGAGATCATCAATACTGAAAAGACTAATAAATTAAATCCTAATTTTGCAAATTCATGTTTCTACCCTTGCATATGTGAGAGATTGCAGTGAACAGATGTATGTGTAGGGGAAAAAACAGGTAACTTGGCCTATGTAAAATGTACACTTTCACTGAAGTTTTGCAAATGTAGATTTAATGTAAACATTGTCCTTCTTAATATTCCTTTGCAGTTTTCATAATTAGGTCTTTAAAACTTAGAATATGCTTATCTGGAAGCAGTTGCAAGAATTTCTACTCTTGCTTCATGTTTCTTGTAGTTAGCTTGCAATATCGTTTTATGTGAAAGATGTTTCATCTCTGCCTCATATAACTGTGTGATAAAACCTATCACTTTTTATTTACAAAGACAGAGAATTGTGTTCTCTTAGGTTTCAGCTACCAAACACAGTTTTCTATTGTGTCTCGTTTGCAGTACCTTCAGAATCTAACAACACAAACCTTCAGACCTTTCAAAGTGTATTCATTTTCCCAAAAAAGATATTTTCCCACAGTGTCTTAACTGATTTCATCAAAGTGTCTCTGATGAGTTACTCCTCCTGAATGAATGTCATGGTGGAGAGGACCTCAATGGACAGCTCAGTCGCTTCATTGAATCCATTTTGATTACCGTATGAAATGTCAACTAATTTCAAGACTTTGGTTTGCAATCACTGATCATCCATGTCAGAATGCCTTAATTTAGCTTTTATTTCAGCTATTTTACTTAAAACTAGACCAGCCAGATTCCTCTCATTACCAGGATGAGACATCTGCACGAGTCTTCAACTTCAGTTGTTTTCCTTCAAGAGTTCCAGAACTGAGGCACAGAGATCCAATTAAACCCTGTCACCACTGTAGCACAAGAGACACCAAAGTTTGCAGTTCAGGCTACATGTTTCCGAATTCAGTGAACTTTGTTCATGTATCTGCAAGACATTACACCTCTTCAAAAACAATCTACTAGTACAGAAGTCTTCAGGAAATGTTGCACTTATAAGGCCCAGCTCCTTGATCCACCTATGAAAGGTGGAGAAAAGTGTCTTCTCCACTTTGAGGAGACTACTGCTTGATCTTTACAACAACATTACCGCTTGAATGGTGGTAATCCTGTAAATGAGGCACTAAACATGCTTTTTTTCTTTGAGTCAGTATGTTCCCGTTGTACATGAGAACCACCATGGCATACTGAGGATCAAGCGCACTATAAGTGCCATTAATGCCTTACTTTTCAATAAATAGAGACCCTCTTTTCACAAATGCTCTGTAGTTTCATATGACTCAGAGGCACTTAGTTAATTTACTTGTTCCTGTTCTTTATTCTGATGTAATCCGTATTTGCTAGAACACAGTTTAAAACCCTTCTGACCAGTTGTATTTTAAAATTAAACAAATGAGGGAGCAACACATGATTCCATACGTTAGGTGAGAAAGCATGTGCTGCAAATTCACAGAATCATAGAATCATAGAAGCATACAATCATCGAATGGCTTTGGTTGGAAGGGATCTTGAAGATCTTCTAGTTCTAACACCTCTGCCATGAGCCCTTGACAAGGTTGCTCAAAGCCCCATCCAAGCTGGCCTTGAACTCTTTCAGGGATGAGGCATCCACTACTCTGTTCCAGTGCCTCACCACCCTCACAGGAAAGAACTTCCTGCTAATATCTAATCTAAACCTACTCTCTTTCAGTTTGAATCAATTCTCCCTTTTCCTGTCACTACATCCTCTTGCAGTATTTCACTACTTTATAAGTATTCTGAATGATAAAAACAGTTTTAAACCTGAAAGTTGGGTGAATATTATGGATATTTCCTTTAAGTTCATCTTCCAGTCTTTTATTCACAGAAAGAGAAAAGATTGACTGCATTTCCGAGAATCATATTCTCACCTAGAATAAATCGCAACAGTTCTATTGCATTAAATTTAGCTATACAGTTTACACTACATGAAGAGCTGTGTACACATTAAAAAAGCCCCAAACAAAACAGCTCCAGAGCCATGCTGAAAACACTCAAGAAAATCAACAAGAAAGAGAAAACACTATATTTTATGAGAAAAGCTGCTGTGTTTTCCATTTCATTGAAAATATTACTGTTCCAAATTTGTCTTATATTTCACATCACAGCAAACATAAAGTCTTTTTTTTTTTTTTAATGTACAGTTTTTACCTTTCTAAATAAAAAATGGATTGGAGAAAGACTTGTGAGCATCATTCTATTAAAAGGAAAGGTGGATGAGAAGAGAGTAAAAAGAAAAAATCCCTTTCTTTTACCAGAACTGATTTAATTTGCAACAAATCAAATTCAGATCCAGTTAATTGTTTGTATAACAACCCTCAACCCTTTCATTTCAGACACATATTAGGACCTCAGCTATGATGAAATATGCTGTTGGATCACCTGCCTAATATTCCTTATGAAAAACTGGACCAAAGACTCTAATCTCTGTCTCCAGCCTCAGAAGTAAGGCCTAAATAATGAAAACTCCAAGGGCCAAGCAAATTCTTTTTCGAGGGTCAACAGATTTTGTTCTTGTATGTGGTCCCAATTACTATAAGTCAACTAAGAGGTGGAAATTGGATCCTACAAAGAAGAATTTCCTGCTGTGAGGGTGGACGCTATGCTGCTGTTCCTTGCTAAAGTGAGAGTAATCCATGACCACAAAATACCTTTGATGCCAGTTGTTACACTTAATAATCAAACAACCCTTAATAATAGCAGCTAAAAAGCTAAGGAGACTATGATACCTGACTGCTTCTGTGGTTGTGACATGAGAAAATCAAATATGTACTTAGAGAAACTGGACCCAAATGACTAACTGTTGTCTTGAGACTGTCAGCTGTGATGACCAAATCAAAAAGTGGCTTTTTTACTTTGGTGTTACAAAATTTTGTATTCATTGTGTTGTTCTGATTTCCACATGAAATACAATTAATCTAACTAAAAGCAATTACCTTCTTCCTTATCAATGGTTTATCACATTTTCTAGCTTCTAACAATTAGTATCTTGTGTGCCACTTGTAGCTATACCTTTAAAGCCAAATGTCTTTAATTATGATAAGTCTGGGCTTAAGCAACTTCACTGAAAATTTCTGAAGGTCCACTTCGGCCACCAAATTCTGTCCAGCTTACAATAATACAGACTTTGGGGTCTCCAGCAGCTAGAGTGACTGGCATTGGGAACAAAATTAAAAGTGCATTTAGATTTGCAAATTGTTGAAGTGATGTGGAAATCAACAAGTCATAGGTAACTCAAATTTAAACTGTCCTTTCTCTCAATAGAAGAGCATATAAATAATCTTTCCTTATTTGCTAGGAAATAGCAAATAAGCTATTAGGCTCTAAAACTGTTTATCTTTGCAGTTGTGAATTATTGCATTCTCAAAGGCATCCTGAAAATAAGCTCATGGCTGATGAGTTTGCTGTTCCGTCTTTACTTCTTTTCCTGCCATTCTATCAATCTTTGTCTATATAGCATTTTTGAATTCAAGTGTTGTGCAACTTAGTTCTTTGAAGGCCCCTATTCTACTGCATATAGCAATGGATTTAAGGAAAAAGTTTCATGACATCTCTGGGAAATTTTTGTTATTTCCCTTTAATAGCGCGCATTTTCCATTCCATTAAATCACAGGTGAAGCTTAATAGCTATTCCATACTGAATTTTAGCAGTCAGTTCTCCTGTTCCTGAAAACGTGATGCAAATATATAATGAGAAATCATACAAACAGATACATTTTTTAGTGTTAGGATCAGTAATGGTAAAGACTGTATATTGACTATGACTCCAAATACGTAAGTGTTATTGAAAGGACGTTTTGTCTGTGAAACCAGAAGTGTGGGGGAAAACATGGCTCTCATTTACTAGACAGTTGTCTTTGGGGTTTGGACTAGACGATCTCCAGAGGAACGTTCCAACACTAACTGTTCTGTGATTCTGTGGTTGTGTTACTTGTGTTGGTTAGTACGTTGTTAAGAAAGACCAAAGGAAAGCATTTAAACAAGTCAGTACGAAGGCACATACCTTCTGAGAACGTAACACCTTCATGGGCCCACCACTGTGTAGTCGTTCCATAAGTGACTCAGTGACTGAAGATATTAGGAATCACTCTCTGAAGCTGGCATTTTTTCATTCCATATGGATATAGGTACACATAGACAAACTGTCCAATTATTTAGTTCTGTTCAAGTTGGACTTGTTTTACAAAATTAATTGAAAAATTTTAAATCATTCAGTAACTGACCAACTCAATGGTGTCTATGTAAGTAGTAGTAGTATCTAAATACTTTGAGAATGAGAAAATGGCAAGTGATTTTACTTAATTGTTCTTTACTATAACTTTCACCCTATGACATTAAACATAAGCTCTTTTTGAAAATAGTCATTAACCTTTCGCATGATGTATAACTAGCTTTATCAGTCCGGAAAAAAAATTCCACTTTGAGTTCTGAAAAGATCCACTGGGAGACACACAAATGGTAAACCACACCGAAGGACACAAAAAGGCCCATAAAACATCAGTAGGGTTATAAAGGTCTATGGATTTTAATTGCTGTGTGCCATTGGGCCTTTACAAAGCAATCAAGCAGGCAATCTCCAAAGACAACCCTGCCATAATACATTTAACAATAGAGTTCTCACCCCATCAGCAGACTAGGGTTTATGAATGTCCCAATTGCAATTAATGACCTTGTACATTGAGAGAAAAAGACAAAATTACTTAAATTAACTACCCTTTTTGGATACATATCTGAAGTATCAGAAAGTATAATTTCAAGACACGGAGTGCAGAAGTTTTGATTGTAGATAGACAAAAAATTCTTATAAGGCTGATATTCTTGTCTATTTAGATTTTTAAAGGTACAGAAATCTGGCTTTCTGCTGCTATATATGAGTGTTCTGAAAATCACAGTGTAATGCTAGCACACGGAGGATTTTGCTCTGGGTGGCATGTTACAGTATTCTAACTATTCTAACAACATTCTTCTCAAGAAGCTCAAAAATTCTATATTTCTCATATTGAGATTGAATTCAAATTTTAAGTGTACAACAGTATAAATAGAGTGGATTTTCCATAGCTTCTAATAAAGTGGCTAGCTGCCTGTCATTATGACTATAATTTAGTTTTTTGTTCTAGGACATCCAACTTTTTCCCTGGTGTTAGTACAATGATACCTTCTTCAGCAACTTCTTTAGGTATTTTGTCAGCTAATTGACTCCCCATATTAACTGAGGAGTTTCTAAACTGATGGGTTTTACAATGCATTGCATCCACTCCTTTTGGCTTTTGCATACTCTGTAGTAGGTGACTAATTTCTTCTTTGTACTTAATAGGAGACACCTATGCCTGTAAAAGCCTCCTTTCCTTCCATATGGCTCCATGGGCATGTAATATTCCAAAAGCATATTTTGAATCAGTCCGTATATTTATTCTTTTTCCGTCAGCAATTTCTATCAGTCAGTGTAAAGTCAGTAATTCTGCTTTTTATGCTGATGTGTTAAAAAGGTAAAGCCTGGGCTTGAGGTTCCCATTGTGTACCCAGTTGTCCATCTTCTATTTGGTACCTGCTGCTCTCACCAGTGTGTAGTTGCAGTTTAGGGTCCTGGATGGGATTGCTTTTGAGATCTGGTCTGCCAGAACACACTTGTTCAATGTTACCAGGCAGTCCTGGTCTCTGGGCTTCTTCTGAAGTCTGGAGAAACATGCTGGGGTTCAAAGAAGTAGTTACTCTAAATTCAACTTTGTCTTGCTCCAATAGGACAACTTGGTATTCCAGCTTTCTCCTCGATCCAAAACAGCTATTACCTTGTGGAGTACGTATACTGTAATCTTATGTGAGTTTTCATGTTTCCTGGATTAAAATACTGCAGCTGCCACTGCTCTTAAGCATCAGAGCCATGCTTTACTTGCAGTGTCCAATTGTCTGGAAAAGTACCCCACAGGCTGCTTCCATGACCCCAAATGCTGCACCAATACCCCTAGTGCCAGGTGCGTCCTTTCACGCAAAATAGCTCAAAAGGTTTGCTTAAGTCTGGGAGTCTCAAAGCAGAGGCTGTCATTAAGGCTCTTTTCAGGGCTCTAAAGGCCCTCTGACTCTCAGGAGTCCATACTAAGTATTTTTTGGTGAAGGATCATGCAAGGGTTTTGCCAGTGCCCCATAACTGACAATCTGTGATGGACACCATCTGGCCATACTGAAGAAGGCTCACAGATCTTTTAAACTCCTGGACTCCAGAGTCTGGCAAATGTCTTCTTTTAAGTTTTTCTCCAAACCCCAAACCTCTTTATCCCTGCAAGCTCTCAAAACCAAGACATATTAGTGCTTCTTTTTCTGCTTGTGCTTTTTTCTTTGACATCCTGTATCCAGATTGTCCCAAAAATTTTTGCTGACTTTCATAGTAGCATTGAGACACTCCCTTTCAGTCTTGGTTGCTAGCAGTGTACAATCTATGTTGTAGTAAGTTTCTGTCCAGAATTTCTTTTTTTCAGCTTTCCAATTCTTTTGTCAACTGATTGCCAAATATAATAGGGCTATTTTTGAAGCCCTGGGGTAGGGCAGTCCGTGTTAGCTGCACCTTCCGCCCAGTGTTTGAATTCCCCCACTAAAAAGCAAACAATTTCTATCTGTCTGGGTCAAGAGGTATACAGGAAAAGACATCCTTAATATCGAGCGCTGTTCACCATTTGTCCTCCTGTATAAAGGACGTTAAAAGAGTGTTTTACTGCTCTTAAACCCTGTATTAACTGCTATATTCTCCAGTATTTCGTTTCTTTACTGGTAAAATTGGGGTATTATAGTGTCACATTCTACCAATAAACAGTATTACAGGAATTTATCAATTAACTTAATCCTTGTGTTAGTTTTATTGGATATTTTTTTTTGCCTTACTAGTTTAGAGCTGGGCTTCAGTGGTATTTTAACCAGCATCACCACTTTAGATTTTCTGGGTATATCTATTGGCCACACCAAAGGAGTTACTGCATTCTCCACCTCCTCAGGTATTTCTTCTTGTCCTACCTGCTCCTGCAAGACAAAAGTTCTTGCTTTCACAATTTTAGATTCAGGAATTTTTAATTTTATTTCTCCATTTTCAAAGGTAGTTTTTGCCACCCAAGTTACTCAACAAGTCTCTTCACATAAGGGACCCTGGACATTCCAGACTATACAAAAATTGGTGTGCCCCCACTGTTTTCCTAATTTAAATGGTAATGGTATAAAAGGCCTATTATCTTTCTTCCTTTTCACACCCACAGTGCTTACAGGTTCTGATAATACTGAGTAAGTTGCTCTCGGATCAATTTAAAAAAAATCTGTCTCTCCATTCCCCAGCAATAATGTGACCAGGGACTCAGATGAGGATGATTCCCCTGGTCTCCTTTGGGGGGTTGCTTCATCTTCACTTAAGATCATGAGCTAGGTGGTTTGAAGAGCTGGATTTAGGTTTCCTGTCTGATTTCACTCAGCCTGGGGACATTCCTTTCACCAATGCCCCCTTTCTTTAGAAATTGCATACTGATCTTGTAATTTAAGGTGCCACACTTGGGCCAGGTTTTGTGGTTGTTCGAAGTCTACTTCAGCCTTCAGTACTTGACCAGGTGTTTCCGAGTGATTCCTCAGATCCATTGGCATTCTGGAGTAGTGTACCATCTGGGCCACGAGAAACTGTTACCAAAATATGGCCAAAAACTCCTTAACACCAATACAGCATTAAGTAGCAGGCATCTTTATTACAGCTCTGGATGTGTGGGGGATATCTCCACCTGTCGTACATCTCAAGTATAGAAAAGCTCCTGTTTATAAACTGTGTTTTGCATGCATATTCATTGATTTTCCCAGATTAAACATACAAGTGATAATCATTTCCCCAAAATCATTAACATATGTTCTCTTCCCATTGCGTATGCATTCATCTGTCCCAGGAGTCCCTCTGATGGTCTGTGGTGGTCAGAGACCCCGAAGTTATAGCTGACTGCTTGATAACTGGTGTTACTTTCCAAATATGCAGCTGAGTTGGCACACTCAGTCTGACTCATTATTTTGTACCTCTTCCTGGTTAACATTTAACACAGTTTTGATTGTGCAGTTCCATAGGCTACTGGTTTTGCAAAACAAGCATTGTATTACGATCAGCTGAGCAAAAAGTTCATCTGGCAACACTACAGTCTCAAATGTTTTAGTTTTTAATTTAGTTATTATTTATTTAGACATCAACTCTGAAACGTTTACATGTATTTAATGTTGTTAAAGGTCCTTTAACTATTCCCAGTGAACAAATGACTGATAATCTGCTGATTACTGAGTTCATGCAGTCCTTCAATCTCTACATATATGTTTCAAATCACAGCATTCTTTTCGACAGAGCTATTGTTTTCTGAGAACAATGGGCTTTAATTTTTTGTTTGTAATATATATATATAACAATACATGTATTGCTCCATTATAACAGATAAATGAAAACATTATCAACCTTGTATGTAAAGTGAATCTTTTTAGAACTCTTTTCGCAGAGGAAAAAAAAGTAAAAACTATAATTTGTTTCCCTGCTGAGAAAACTCTTTATTTCCTCTATGTATGTGCTTTACAAGGGTAAGGCTGTGATACCCACTGGTCTGCCATGTCTAAAGAATTAAATTATTGACTGTGCTTTTTTAGGATGGGGCTTCAAATGCTCTTTCTGGTCTGGAGACATGAAGCATTTTGAAATTGCAGACTGACATCACTGACTATTTCACAATATTCTATAGGTTACTGATGAGGACAGTAGAACAGACAATACCACCATAAGATGAATGCAAATAATTTGTTCAGTGTCACCTTCTGATGAAAAAGGGATTCTTTGAGTTTCTTAGCACTTTCAGGCAACAGTACATAATATTGCTGTGTCCACACAGGCATGTGATCCGGTTATCACTGATCATTGCAGGGCCTGCTAACCAACTGGAGAGCGTTACAAGACACTGATCACAGGTTTTGTAAGCTAGAAGAAATTGTTAAGCTTTGAAAAGCTGTTTAGTTCCAACCTTCCACATTTCTGGCTTAAGAAGATTGTAGTCTGAAACCATTTCTTATTTGTGACACTGTATTGAAGTAGTTCAGGGCTGGAGACTATGTTTTAATCCCACTGCCTTTGTTTCCTCTTTTCTTCTCTTTTTCAGTTCTGTATGAATTTATTAATAATTACTTATTTAGTCTCTAAATTAGGTGCATGCTTTTCCATCTTGCTGAAACAGGCAGACCGAAATTTTTTTCAAGATAGGAACAGTGCTTAAACTACATGTCTGGTTAAACTAAAAGCAGCACAATAACTAAATTTAGAATAGAAACAAACAGCGATAAGGCATGAACTAAAACGCTCCTGCTAATGCTTCTGTCACTACAGCAGCAAACTGTGTGACCATACCTAAAATGAGAATATTCTGAGAGAGGCAAAGCACAAGGGCTATTGACAATGAAGAGAAAACTGAACCATTGACCTGTTATTGTTTTGGCTGTTGTATAGGAGACATGCAGTGTATTTGATGATTAAAGCTTCGTAGACACACAGAAGAGTTATAGAGTCAGACAGATGAAGAGGCATCATGCAAGTCAGCACAACATAGACTTTGTTTTAACAAATAGGTTAAGGATGAAGGAAGCTCTGCAGGGAGAAGCTGAGTCAGAAATAGGTTAAATATTTGACACAATAAATATTTACCAAAATTCAAAGACTCTTTTTGCCAATAGTCAGTATAGTTCAGAAAAATCCAGACTTTAAAGAAAATTCGAACTCCTAAAAAACAGTCCTTAAAACGTAAAAAAAATATATTCAATAAATAATATCACTTTAGTCAACATATTTGGGTGATGTCTGTGAACATACCTTATTTTTTCATCTGTCAGGATAAGTTAATAGCAGCAGCAGAAGACAGTTTCGATAAAATAGATTTAGGAATTTTTCACCTCTGTTACGCTGATTTGATGCTTTGTGTTACTTGACAGAAGAGTATTGCTATAATATGATTTTTGCTTTTTGGCGTTTGTTTGTGCAGTTTTTATCTAGTAATTGGGCTTCAGGAATCCAAAATGCTAATGTTTAGGTGCTCCTCTAATTCGAAAATAAAAAAAAATAAATAAGCTGTTTCTAGCTCTCTCTGTTCTCAAAAACGTTTATCTACTTCTCCACACAGCAAAGTGATAGACTCCAGCAAGGACTGATGTGCTATGGCTTGTAAACTTTTAGTTTTCTGCCTTGTGGACATTGATTGACTGAGATTTTAAGTTCTGCAATGTAATTATATATCTGTTCTGTTATTCCAGTTAAAATCACAACTATTTTTCCTTTTGAAAATGCTGCTCAGAGAGTGTAAACTAAGTTATAATCTGTTTTGGTTACAAAACTAGGAAGTTCAAATTTTAAGAATCAGTGTAGACAGAAAAACTCTTACCATTGGCCCATGGCCCACTGAAATACAATAATGTTATTTTTGGCAGATTCCTCTAAGCTGCAAGTGCAACTATTGGGTTTTTCACATGGCATAAAAATCAAGTTTGATATTGTCACCAGTCTTGGAATTTAAGGAAGAAACGTTCTCTTTTAGGGAAAGTAATTCCTTGTTAGTATCCATAGAAAGTAATAAAATATTGTATACTAAAATGTAGAAAGAGACTGAAGATAATAATTCATTTTTGTGTCTAGGTGAGAGAGAATGGACGTCCCAACATATCCAGCCAGCTTAGCCTAAAACATCTTGTTCCCATGGGTTAGCCACCTTTTAGAACTGCCCTTAACAGTTTGGCTCTGTACTTGCTACTGTTTCCTAATGGCCTGTTTAATGTCTTTATAATGTTCCTTTCCCTTCCCCTCTTCCCACATTTTTTGCTGTATATAGAAAATTTATCTAGAGCAGTTCCTTAGCCTCCCAGTGTTTGGTAAAGGGTGTTTTTACACAGTTTTATCTTCATTTTTTTTTCCTAAAAATTCTTTTAAATAAATGTGCAATATTTACACACTTGTGGTGGTTAAGAAGCTCCATGGGTTTACATGATTTTGAAGACCAGCACATTCCTTTTTTGATGCTGTTGATCCAGTGCCTGCAGACACTAAACATACTGTCTTTCCTATCATCCAACATTTCTTTTTAAGCACAGATGTCTTCCTCTGTTCACAATATTAATTCCACAGGCCTTTGTGTATTTATGCTCTAATTTCTGCCCCTAACAATTTTTTTTGTTCCATAGGCTCTTTGTTCTTTAAACCAGGAGGCTCTCAGAATCTGTGAAATGTACCAATCTGAAACCTCAGTTTCCAAGCAAAGGATTATTGATATATTTACTGAATTTTAAAATTGCGATAGCAAAGTTTTAACTGAGATATAATCAGATAAGCTATGTTAAAAAATATTTCAAGTAATGTTGTGACCCTATGTGAAATATCTCCCTGGTACAATTCTTTTGAATTACAATAATTTAGCACTGTAGAATCTATTTGAGTTCTTTGGTCTTAGCAATGACAAACTATATTTTCTTGATGAAATGAGTGATATTAATTGTTTACTGCTTTAAAATTAAAATTAATTTATTTTCTATGCCTTGGTAGGAAAATATACCCAAGAGGAAATAAAGAGAAAGTGGTCTGGACAGAAGACCTGGGCATGTATGAAGAATATATACTGAATATTGTTCACAGGCAAAAGAGGTGCTGAAATTTCACTAAGTGTGTGTTTTGTATCCTTCTATTTTGTACCTTCGTATTCAAATTTAGCTTCAAGATTAAATATATTTGTATGTTTAATTATACATTCAAAGACAAGTTAATGTTCCATGGCATTTTTCAGGTGAAAAAGGTAATAACTTTACTAGAGGGCATAAACAAAACCAAATGCTTATAAATAGTTCTTGATATACCATTGATCTGTATCAAGATTTTCAGTCAGTAAAAGCTTGGAAGTTACTACGTATCAATGTGCATGCTTTGTATACAATATCAGGATTAAAGAACTGTCTGAAATGTTAATAGAAAAATTATGACTCCATTTGATCTGCACACTTTCAGAATTCAGACGGAGCAACTAGCAGCCAGCTTCTCACCTTGTTCTGACAGTTCTCAAGTCACCTCCCTGTGGAAGTGCGCTCACAACTTCTCCCAAACACCTTTAATTGTGCAGAGGGAAGAAGACCAGCTAGGGAAAACTAATGAGGCATGTGCACTTGGTAAAAACCTGAGAGAAATTAACAGGCAGGTGTTTGTTGAAGTCTTTAGCAAAGTTGCAATGGCAAAGGAGGGAACCAGGTTCTTCACTGAATAAACAGTGAGACATGACAAAAGACTTCAGAGCTGGGTGCAGATAAAAACTGAAATAGACATTGAATGGGAAGGTCAACAGAGGAAGCTATTCTGTTAGGAGCTTCAGTCTGGAAAACATTGCCTTCTAATTTATCTGAACCATCTTTTAAATGTCACATTACAAAACAATATAATTCTTTTTTTGTAGCTGAAGGGAACATCTTACAAAGTTGTTGGGGTTTTTTTTAGTATTCTTACTTTTTAAAAAATTTCTATGAAAACTGTCTGGGAAAACTGGAAAAGATGGTGCATATCCATTTCCTCTACACTGGAAATCGACAAAATACTAAGGTTTTCGATGTTGCAAGTCTTCTATGTACTTTTTCAATCAGAGGAGGTAGTATGGCTTGTGATGACCACAAAGGCTTGTGGATGGAGATTAGTGAGATTGGAAACACCCAAATCTTTTATGACACTTGAAATTAAAAGTGTTCCAGTATCATCAAATACCATCAAATATTAAACCTTTGGGATGAAGACAAGTGTTTCTAGACATGACATGTAGAAACTAAATTCTCATTCTCTTTTATGAACTCCCCTTGACATTTAGTCTTTCTGATGTCCCAAGTGTAAGACTTCATGGTGAAATTATTAGTAAAAATATGGTCCTGGGAATCTTCTATTTTTCCTTACATCCTGAGTTTAGTTCCTTGGTATAACCTTATCTCAGGACACACAGAGCTTCAAAAGACACTTTACTAGAGCAAAGGAAAGAGAGGCAGAATATTTCCCTCCATTCACCTTCTTATTTTTAGGAAACAGCAGGTAGGTAGGAATGACTAGAGCTGGCAAGGAGGATTGACAGCAGAGGTAAAGGTACGGCGGGGCCAGGAACTGCAGAGCAGAGTTGGGCTGGGGGACCCAATGAAATGCAAAATACTACAAAGCTGAGAGACAAGGAACAAACTTGTCTACACAACCTGAATTTCTCAGGCCAGTCAACCTCCAGGTTTATTAAACTGCCAGATGGAAACTCTTTATCTTTTTTATATTATCAGGCTGTCATGCTTTTGTTTGGGTTTCCATAGAAGAAGATGTAATTGATCAAGCCAAGTATCTTTGATTGGAAAGTGCATATTTATGTTCACTTTCCTATAACTCCACTCCAAATTTGAATTTTTTTTCCTTGATTTCCAGCAAAACCAATCCTGCTCTTACCAGCAACTACCTTTCATTTGCAAAACAGAATAATTCAAATAAGATGTGAATGGAAACTTGTATAATAATAAAATGCCATATGTAAACAAGCCAAAGAATATTAGAGTCAAATAGAACACTTATATTATTTATAAATGTTTTGAAAAATGCATCCTTGTAAAAAATCTTGAGATACATATCTGTGCACATTAAGATTCTGGAGGTATATTTGAGGAAATCTGTTAACAATTTATTGGTATTGTAACAGCTATATCTGATCGTCTAAAATTATCTTTTTTCGTTCTCCTTTTTTATGAGGAGCATGTAGGGTGGGAAGGATAATATAAAAGAATGAATAAAGGGAAGTCATTATTCTAATGAGACTACATGAGATATAACTTTTTTTTTCTTTTGTAGGAGACACTGGCCACGTGCAAAGGGCCACTGTGACCTTTCACTGATTCACTGCTGAATACTCACTTCATTTGAAGAGATCTCTCTTAAGACTACACACCAGATAAAACATCTGTCTTGCACAGCCTGCCTACAGTCCCTTTCCATAGGAAATCAACACATCAACCCTTCCGAAGGCAGGTTTTGCAGCCACCCGATACGGACTAAGCCTCACTGAAGAAACGAAAAAGTTTACTTAATGCTGACTGAATAGTTGCCAGAAAACCTCTTCCTTATAAATCCAACAAACCTGCGATATTAAAAGCTTGGAAACATTGTCAAACACTGATTTCAGAGAAGCAAATATGTATCTACCAGCCATTTAAGAACATTGCATTGTAAAGATTTTTTTGTGTTTATTTTCTGCTTCTATGAAGCATCAGTCTTCTTCATCTGTTATTTTGGCAGTTGCTGAAAGATTTCTGTTGTTTCTTTGGATTAAATGAAAAACATGAGGTGGTTGTCCTGGCTTTTTATTTATTATGATTTTTAAATGTATCTGCTGTGAAAGAGTCTATGCACACATAATGCTGCAATTACATTTTTTTTCCTTCTCCTGTTCTTATTTTCATGATTTGTGCATGAAGAAAGAACTTTCCAAGGAAGCATTCTACAACATATTTTTTTTTCCTCCAGAATAAAATAAAATAAAAGGTTTTACTGAATGCAAAATTACCATAGTCTATTTGTTTTAAATACCATCATAAATACAGCAATATAGGTACAGAGAAGAAACATTTCCCTTCCCTGTTGGAAAGATTTGTTGATGAGTAAAGAGTTCCTAACAATGTATTAAAGACTTATTTCAAGAAGAAAACAGAAGAAGAATATGTGAGTAATGCTATGGAAGTATTACACAGTTTTCTTTTTACTGTTCAAAAATATAACTGAAGGAATTTCCATCCATCAGAGGTCCCCAGATTCCACATCAACTCTTAGAATGTAGAAAATTCAGTTTTATAGGCATTTGTATTAGGAAAAAAACAAACCTTTAAACTAAATGTGATGCATCATGTTGACATAACAAATGTGGACACTAATTAAAGAGCAGCAGAATCCAACAGAGAAGTTTGCCCTCCATCTGCTTGACCTGAGGTAATAACAATGTTCGTTTAACTAGAGCTGACAGATTTTCTTGTGTTAGTCTTGAATCACTAAAGTTGCCACCCTCAGTATGAATAACAATAACCATATGTGTGACATCATACAAAACAGGCAAGCCACAGTTAACTACCTCTGGAGTTTGCTGTCTTCTTGTTTTTCTTCTCTGATACTGAGGTTCACCCATGCAGATCAGGTGCAGGCTTGGATTCTGAATCTTTCATGCATACACACAAGCCTTTAAAATACTCCTATGTCTTCAGATTTGGAGTGGTGCTGTATCAAAACCTACACATTTTTACAGTGTCAGTTAAAAGCAAGATGCTAAGTTTTGTTATAAATTCTTCAGCCAGTGAATAGATAACATTTCTGTCCTCATCATCCTTTTAGTTCTAGAAGTAGATAAAAAATAATTCACTGATAAAAACAAATCTGTTGGGTGAAAAAATTCCTATAGACTTCAGCTTTAGTAAATCAAAAACCAGGGAAACCTGTGGCATAAAGGATTTTCATCAGAGTTCCCCTTGGGAAAATATATCTCTGTTTTCTGTTAGCATGCTAGGTTCTTCATATTTGTGATGAAAACTTTTCCCAGTGACTCAAAGATCACTGCAAGAACCTGATGAACTGCCTATCTACTTGAGAAAAAAATCTTTGAGGTAGTTTAAATGTAGCCTCTACCCCTCTCTAAGGTACCTTATGGTCACACAAGAGTGTAGGTCTAATAAATAAATGAAAAATAGTGACCAGATCTCGAAATGTGTATGGTCAAAGGCAATTCATAACATTTAATTACAAAGCTGTAATTTCAGCTACATGCACATCCTAGTGTTTCACTATTGATTTTTAATCGTGGACAAGTCCACAGTGGGTATAAGACAAAAATGGGAGCCAACTTTAATTGAATCAAACTATATAAGAATTGTCAGAAGTCATTTCTGTGGCTAAACGTAGTCTGCAAAGCAAAGTGTAGTAGTATTATCAGCCATGTTGCAACATTTGATGGTATGACAAGACCAAGAGGTCTCCAAAAAATGAAAAATCATTTAACTATCAATACTGCAATGAAACAAATTAATCTCAACCATTCCATTTATTCATCAAGCCGTCAGATAATCAGAGAGATTGTTTTATCCTCTGCCTCATTATGGACCCAATGTCACATGATTGTCACCTGAAACACACGCTTAAAGGTTTTTTGTTTTGTCATACCATAATGCACAAAACTACTTCAATAGAAGAGGAATGTAGGTAGTTTAAAAGTAAAAAGAAAAGGAAGGGGAAAAAAGTTTTCATGGTTATTTGTTTGGAGGAGATTTTGTGCATTTCATTTTTCAACTTGGAATTGTTTGTTCACTGCAATAAGTAATGTTCCTTTAAATTATCTAAGTCCCTCAAATCCTTTTGTTGACCCACATGACAAGAGACCAGCCTCAAAAGTTCGAGATCATAAATCCAAAGATTATAAACATGGAGCAAAATTCAGGAGAAAGACTTGAACTCAGAAAAACCTCCTTTTATGAATGTGGGTTGGATGTCAGTGCCGCTTTGATAAGAGCACATGGATATCACATGAGGTTTCTTGAGATATACATTTTAAACTTCCACCTTCTCTTCTGTCCATTCTAAAGCAGCAATTATTATGTTCAAACCAGAGAAATGCATCGATCTCAGCCTTAACAGTAAGGAACAACAAATGATGTAGTTAGGGGGTGGGAGTTGTGATTCCTGGACCGCTGGTGACTCCAAAACGAGCTGCAGAGTTGTATGAAAGCACCACAAAGAGTATTCATTGTTATATTTAAGAAAGAAACTATATCGGTTTCATCTGGTTTGGGTGTTCTGTAAGAAATACATATTCCTTTTTATATTAATATGAAATTATTCTTTTTGTTGCATTTTTTGAGATTTTCATGTTGCCCTTTAACAGTTGTTTCTATTGAATTCTTCAATTCTCTCTTCCTGATGTTTTTGTTACAGATTTTTCTTTTGGGTCAGGAAAACAAGAACAAAATGTGTAAACTGATGATTTTAGTCCTTTTTTGTTAAAAAACATCATTCAGTGTTCTTAACTCTTCCTGAGAACTGATTCACGTTCCAAGTCCTTAATTTTAATTTTTTTTAATAGTCTAAATTATTAAATCTTCAGAGACTTCCTTGGATGCAAAAATGAAACAATATCCCATATCTGCATGTTTTGGTACAACATTACATAGGAAATTAAAACATTCTTTTTGTTGCTGGAATCGGCTGACAAACAGACTGCATTTTTCTTGGTCTGGAAGTCCGATGTCAATATGAGTTAAAATATTCTCTCTGTCTCCCTGATCACTGCTGCTTCTGCCTATCTCCTTATAAAGATTATGCTTATGCTTAGTAAATGAAGAAAGGAATTAGTGATGCTCCTCTCATTTCCTGTCTTCCCACAGATGGTGATAAATTCAAATTCAGACTCCATTAAACCTGAGTAGAGAAACCCAGCAGGTGGCTACACTAATGGAAAATCCTGGCCTTGGAATAATGGGAATTGCAACCGACAGCTCTTCTATACCACAAAAAAGATGATGTATTCCTATTGACAGTGTTGCATTTGAGTCCAGAAGGCTGATCTGATAGTTCAGGCTGGGCACAAGGGAAGCAGAAAGCCCCATGGGTATTTTTCTTGGCTACACCACTGTAATTTTTGTCATCTGAACCTTCTATTACAATTCATTGTAAAAATTTCATGTAAGTTGGAGGGAGAGGAGGAAAAAAATCCCAAGCTTCTGCATTTTGGCCTACAGGCATACATTTGTTCTTTTTTCTTGGTTTAAAGGACAAATAAAGGTTGACACACAGCAGCATTTCCAGCCACTTCTGTATTTTTAGTGCTGACATTCTTAGCCCAAGTGCTTTTAGTATTTCCAGACATGCCCATCTAAGAGTTTTTGTTAAAAAGATTGCCCTGAAGGTGTAATGCCTGATGTTCATCTAAAATCTGTGAAGGAATACTGTGTTTATGGTCCTTTTCTCCTCTAGATTTTTTCCTTCTTCATTTAGATCAAGGGACTATGTTAGCCACAGTTCTGTGAAACTCACTTGGGGGAGTGGTTGGACAGACCTATAGACTGAACATAAAATTTAAGCTATATTTCAGAATATGAGAAGATTTTGTTTCCCTGTGTGTTTTAATGCCCTGTCAGCAATTTTTATGTGCAATACATTCTGGTCTTTTATCTTACTACATACATTTTTCCCAAGCTTTTATACACTGAGTTAGTAAAATGGAGGAATTGCCAACCAAAGGAAAATGTAAAGCATCTGCGCTTTTGCATTATTGATCACAAGATTATTTGTGCTGCACTCGTTTGTTCACAGAACTCAGATTTGTATAAACTTAAGAAAAGCATAGTAACAGTTGCAAAAGGCTATACCACTGATGTCTCTATCCTAACATTCTAAGTCTAAATTATTCTAAAAATTATTCTAAGTGTAATTTAAGGGTGAACTCAAAATACTCTACTGTGTATCTCTCTTGAAAATTAATAATTTCTGCAAAAGATTTTTTGGAGTTTTCTGCATGTTGTTTATGAAATATATAATTTGCACAAAATGTAGTATTAACACATAGAATTTAGAAATGCCATAGCCCATTTCAAGAAGTGTCGCTATGCTAGTATTTCTAAAGCCAATTTTTTTCCTGCTTTCAACACTTTTAAAAATTTTCACTGGTTGTTGACATAAAATACAAGCAGACATAGTCCTTTATTTCTTGATTTCTTTTGTTTTATTTTGTGTCTTGCAATTTTTTTGCCTTATCTAGCCTGCCATTGATAACAAAAAATTCTCTTTGTATATTTATTAGTTGCTTGTCTAAATATTTCACTTATTTTTCTGAATTCAGACCCAACTAGCATATGAAGTAGGACAACACTAAAACCAAAATATTCTTTTCATTGCTTAGAAACACTTCAAATGGGATTGCTTTCTTATCTAAACATCTTTGTATCTGACTGTAATGCTCAAGATTTTTGATTCTCATTATGGATATTTCTTTCAATTTTATTGCTGTTCATTTCACTGTCTTTTTGTGAGTCAAAAAACTAATTCTCATTATAGTGACTTCTAGGCAAAAATTTCCTTCAGATCTTGATTTCCTGGTTCTTGATATTGTATCAATATTTCTTCCTTGACACTTGCTTATATATAATTCCCAACATTTATATCAGGGTTTAACATGGAAAAGATTTCAGTAAAATAAATGACAAATGAAATGAATATGCTTAATATATGAATACATCATAAGGTTTCATGCGTAAGGCAATCATCAGCAATTCTTGCTCAGCATACACCATTTCTAACCCACATGAAGCCCAAATGCTTTAGTTAGACTGAATTATTTCAGTCCTATGAAAATTAAACTTGCTGAAGTAAGGACAGAAGAGAACAAATCAAATTTGAACCAGGAAATTGTTAGGCTGACATAGAATGTGTCCTCTGAACTATTGCCAGTAGAACTGGAGGGTTTTCACAGAAAGTCCTTTTCGTGTTAAACCTTGTGAGGGTCCCAGTCCTGCAAAGGTTTTGCTGTCAATCTGCTCTCTCATCCTCAATCCATGAACTCGTGAATATGCTGTAATGTTTCTTCCCCATTTTAGCGTAATTCTAATACCAAAATACCTTCTTGACTTGGAAACAGAACTTTATTTCAAGGCTGGGTAATTCTAGCGTCACCCAACATCCAGCGCATCTCGTCACGGCTGTGCTGAAAATAAAGAGAAATACACAAAGGGATATCCTCTTCAATAGAGGCACCCCTCTTTTCCTCAAAATTCTTGTTTAACATCTTAAATAGAAACACATATGCATAATGGAACTTGGGATGGGGACACTGGTGCAATCTCTTTCTGTACCTACCAGTAGTAGAATGTTTAAAAGTTCATTATACAATGTACTCACTGAAGTGCAAGGAGAAGTTAATGCTCTGTGCTTGCACAGAAACAGCTCCTATATCTCTCAGAATGAAAGTGAGTCTGGAACTAGAGCAGAGGACAAAACTGTTTCATTTTTGTAACCCTAAATGGAGGGAACATTTTTGTAATCCTAAATGGAGGAGGACATTCTGCATAACTGTGAATATATCTTTCTTATAGTTTTTCTTGTCTTGTTTATTCAAGGTGAAAAATATTGAAGAAAAGTATTGAAGATAAATCAAATGGCAATGCTTGTGTTCTGATATGAATATCTTATCAATGTAGCAATCTTTCATATTCCCTTATTAGTGATATATCCTATTATGATGACAGGCTATGTCTTGGCTTACACAAAGTATCGTCTGATAAATAGATTTAATGCCTAAATGTCTGTTGGGAACACGCAACAGCAAAATGGGGACAGATGTTTGGCTCTTTGGAGCTCATCAGCACAGTTCAACTGCTTTACTTGTCACACTGGTTCAGCCCTCAGTCCACATAGACAGAAGCTCAGTATTTTGAGACTAACTAGTGCTAAGTGAAAAATGTATAGCAGCTAATACACTCAAGAAAATTTAACCTTATGCTCAGAGAATGTCTCTGAGTAGATCATACTTTTTTTCATTTCATTGAACAAATGTGTTCAATTGAATTTGGAAATATGCTATTACGTGAATTAATTAAATGTGCAGAATTAAAAATGCTTGCTTTTTTTTTTTTTTTGGTCAAAACAGAGGAGGTGGGTGGTGAGGTCATAGTTGCCAAAATGCAAGCATTTTGTATGTGTATGGGATAGGTCTGCTGTATATGAAGGCGAGTAACCATTTCAAGTTTGTTATATATGGTGCTTTGGAGGAAAAAGCTACTTACACAGTGTGAGGTGAGAGGGAAAGAACACAATCTGACTTTGCTGCTTTTCTGCAGTGTATCAAGGAAAAACCTTGTCTCCAGGGGTACTGACACACAGCTTCTACTTTCTGATTCTCTTGGGAATCCTTTTGATGCCCTTTCTCATATGTCTCATTCTGCCTTTGGGAAAATTGTGGATTTAGATGATATGCAAAAATTCTCAGTTGTCACTGACTTTTTAAAATTTTTATTTCCTAGAAATTGTAAAGATCTTGGGTCATCAGGTTCATCCTCCTGCAAGTGAAAGATTGCTCCCTACAGTTAGACTTCTTAAATTATTAATTGCTGGTAATTTATCTGATTAATTAGAACCTTTTACTTAAAATAAATTATTCAGATATTGTCATTATCTGACCAGCTTTGCAGGTGGCTATATAATATTCTGAACGTAGTGTATAGATTATTCCAAAGTATTAACTTAACGTCCCAGGAACGTAAATATTTACTGTGCTAGGTTCTGTACAAACACGTACAGGAAAACATAGTCCTTGACACGATATCTTTATAGTCCAATTAAAGACAAGTGATTAAACCACACAGTAGGAGAGAAGAAAAGACAGTGATAACAGTGTAATTTGTGAAACTTCAGAGTATTGCTGCATGTGTGCTCTACTTATTCTGATTTATGGATATTTTAAACATGAGTTTCCCTTCCTATCACATTTATGTAAACATTCCTGTCTCTCTTGCCTAAAGCCTTTTTGACTTCTTAAAGATATCATGTTATGTGCTTTGAGATGGAGAATTTGATAATCAAACCACATGAAGTCTTGAAAAAATTTTCAGTCCTTTTCCCCAAGACTTCCTTGAACCAGGTATTTCTACTCGGTAAAGTAGTGTGCTTTTAGGAAGCAAGTCATCTACTTTTGACGAGGAGATAACAAAGTCACAGTTCAAAATCCTTTGAAACCAATTACTTTCCTCATTTTGTATAAAATCCCAGGCTTTCATTCTGTAAAAATTCTAAGGGAACATATCTTTAAGCCAAATTTAACATTGACAGAAAGCACTTCCTCCTGAGAGGATGTCGTGTGGAGTTTTGTTAACCCTTAGGTACAAAAGTTATTTTGACTTTAAGTTAGGGTTTAAGACAAATGGTGGGGTGTGTGCTTTTGGATGAACTCTCAAGACTTTCTGAAGCTCCTCAGCACCACTTTTACCATAAATCATTAGCTTCCCACTCCTGATGTCAGAGTACTGTAACAGCTCTCTAGTGCCTACCTCCACCTAACCTTAAAATAGATCATGCCTTCTGGCAAAGGACAGGAGCAAGAGTTTTACTAAAAGACTGTGTTTAAGCACAATGGGTGAAGACCTGCTGCAGTGTCACTGCTGAAGGGGAGGTGAGAATGTCACGAACATATTGAAGATCAGGGACAGCGAGTTTGATATAAATAGTCTTCGTGTTTTTGTTGAAGGAGCGGGATATGCAGTTTTCACAGAAAACTCCCCTTCCTTACCCTTATCTTTATTATTGACTTCCACTTCAAATTACAAATGCAGAAGATGCAGAACAGCTGGGCTGTTCACCCGGAAGAGAAAATAGAAAAATACGAAACATTTGGAAGTAGTGTTAATGGAAACCATGGGGAGAAAAAAGGGCCTTTTCTCTAGCAATAATAATGTTTTGCACTTGTTGTGCAGTAAACAGTGTCATCAAAAAAATCCCCAAACACTTGCTTTACACTACCATAGCTTTTTTCAGAGGTGAACAGAGAAAATATACTGTTTTATTACATCTCTTAAAGGCCTTTTTTATTGTGTGAGCCACTAACAAGTCAGGAAGGAAAGTAAAGATAGAATACCTAAATATGAAATGAGAATGTACAAAATTTTACATATTCTGTATTTAGAAGGTGCTTTGGCAAAGATCAAAGAACAGTAGTGTATGCATTCCTACATCACAGAAACTACCCTGAGACCCTCAAAGTTCAGAAAAAGCAGAAGCAGCCCCTGATGATGCCTATTGAATAAAAGGGCAATTCGCAGTTTTGAAAGGTGAGGCGAAATATGTGAATATTAACTCTAGATATGATTATTATCTCTGAACTGAACACCATTATTTTGGGTGAAAGTATAGATAAATCAGTAGGTTTTGGGGATTTTTTAGGTAATATTCCAGAATTCTATTTTGTCTTAGTTATATTAGCTTAACTAAACTGTCTGCTACTATTTGTTCTACTTCATGTCTTTCTTTTTTTTCAAATTCTACGAACCAGTCCTCCCTTGTTCTCGCATCCTTAGTAATCCCAGATTTTACTTTTACCCTCCTCTTTGAAGGTTATAAGATTTATACATCAGCTGTCCATGACAGATTCCAGAAAACTAAATTTATATGCTTACTTCTTACTTAATTTCTTTCATTCGGGAGGTCTTACAGAATTTTAGCTTCTAAGTAACTTATTAATGTGAAGGAGTTCTCTGAGGTCTAGACAAAGACATTGAGACAGCTCCAGAAAAGGCCTTCCAGATTGGCATTGATGTTCTCTATGGAGAAAATGCAGCAAGCAAAGCAGTCTGATAATGATGCCCTCCATCTTCCAGTGTTTATAAAGAGGTGAAGCATTTCTGGATTAACATAAGCTTTTTAAATGTCAGGATGCCTCTGCCTAACTCTGCTAAGCCTGTCTAAAAATAGATTGTGAAAGAAGATAAAGCAATATGTGGATTGTCATATGTTTTTGTCCTCTGTTTCTTTATGGGTTTAACATCAACAAATAATTAGGGCTGAAGCCCTTGTAGTGAAAACTGCTTCACTTTGATAAATCTCCAAGATCATAAAACAAGAATAGATAAAACAAGCAGTATAATTTTATATACTATCAGGTTTATTCAGATACAGCCAGTATGTGAGTTTTTGAACTAGGAGGAACAGATGTAGCCACTTGCTTTCCCAGTATACTTTTATCAGGGCCTACATTGTTACAGTGTTAGAATAGTCATAAAATATAGCACTTTCTTAAAGTAGATCATCAACTCTGCCACACTATATGACTGCAGCATTTACAAATTATAAATTTGTAAATGATGGTAGCAAAGATAGCACTGTATTGGAATTAAATTTTTTTTCATATTCTCCTTCTTCAATACGTCTATAGTATTTTACTTGTGAAAAACAGATTTGGATTTCCTTAAGTGTCAGGGGAATTACGCACTGCAAGTCAAAATTAACTGGGCACGTAAGCAGCAGTGGTTGCTTTAGGAAAGTGTACCCTAAATGTCTTTGCTTATGTCAAATGCTAAATTTATCCCCATTGAGAACTAGGTTGATGGGAAGTTGTCTGCTTAAATGAAACAGTTATTTTTTTTTTTTTAATTAGTCAAGCATAAACATGTCCTAATTTCATGTGTATGGTTTGGTTTTCACAATAGTTCTATGGGAATTAAATTTTTGCTTCTTAAAATACTTGTCTTCAGCTTCAACTACACAAACTATTAGAACAGTTAGTTGAGAAATAAGATTTTTAAAATGAAACAAGTTCATGTTTCAGAGTAAATTCTCTGATTATAATAACTGCAATAATATTCTGGCTCATTAACAGGAGGAAAAGGAAATCTTTCAACAGGGGCAGGACAAAGACCTTGTAATAATCGCATAACATTCAGTTCTATATACTTTATTTTCATAATTTTTACTATGTCTTGGAAGTATTTTCTCTAACAAAAGCATTTTTGATTATTTTCTTCAAAGATACTTCCTTTCTATCCAGAAAAACTTTGTGTGAAGAAAGCTTTGGAATAGGGATAGGGGGGAATTAGAGGGTGCTAAAGGATCCTTCGTCTGTGCTCTGCAGAGGTTTCTTTCTCATCAGCTCTGATTGCCCAGGCAGTGGACTGCAGAGAGGCTTTCTCCCCACAGGCGACAAGGACTGCTGAGGGGTGATGTGTGCTCTCATCTTGCCCTGAGCAGGAGTCAGAGTGCAGCTAGGGATGACAGCTGTGGAAAACACTACAAAACCACCTTCACCTTCAGTGCGGGCTGTCCGGGGAGACCTCCCATTCGGTCAGTTGTGGTGTGGTCTCCTTTACCTCAGCAGCCCACTGTACTTTGGCATCAGAAGCTGCACAACTTACCACTGAACACCCACCCACGCACCTGGAAAAAAACCCAAAAACCAGACTTGCAGGGGCATCTGTAAAGGAAAGGAGGACAGAGAGGTGGTGCTATGACAAATAAACTCCTATTTGTACCCGTTTGACCACAAGAATTTGTCCTATACATGAAGTATGCACTCACAGCTTATGGATCCCATAAGCAAATATGAGACTTTGCAAGAATTGCTCCCTGGTCATTAGATCCTCCTTGCACTGCTCATGTTTTTTCCTGTGGTGCTAATGCTTTCAGTGCTAGGAACTTATATATAGTTCTTATGAAATGACAGTATTGGAACCCCATTGAATATGATTGGTTCAGAACATCTCTGGGCAGCTTGCAAATACCCTTTCAATTCACATTAGTATATTTCCAGTCTGAATTTTCTTTTAATTTTAAAAAAGGACTTTTAAAAAGAACAAAAAGAAAGTTCGATGTTTCCTAAAGCAACATTCAAAGCAATTAAATGAAACCTTTTTAACAGCATGATCTTTTTCATTTTCACTATCACCTCCTTAGCCTTAAGTAAAAACCAAAAGAGACCTTTGAAAAATGATGATTTTTTATATTTAATAAGTGATCTTTTCATGTTTCTGCTGTTGTATGCTTTTGAGCTATCTAACAACTATGGATATGTAGCTGGCAGAAGGGCAAACTTGTCTCATATCCTGTGAAGAGGTGACTACCTGAAGTGTGGGTATGAAAGAAAGTATAAGAATTCTCTGAAAGGTTTTACTACAGAGAATACAGGGCTGAGACCTTCATCTAACCCTGGATGCACATTATTCTTAATAATGCATATCCGTACATTTTTTGCAGACTCTAAGTAGTGAGCATACTAAAACTGAAAATATTTTACAGGAACAGAAAAAAAAAAATCATGTTTCCTGTATCATACACAGTTCTTTAATTTGTGACATATCACTTTTATCTCTTCTTCCTTTAACACCAGATTTGGTTTAATTAAATTTATGTCAAATGAACACATGAAATGAAAGGAAAATCAGAAAGCCTGCAGTTGCCCATTAGTGAGTCAGTGACTGCACAGTGAAAGGCTTTTGAAGCCTGGCTTACTGCCAGAACAAGCTTGCAATGATGCTCAGAGACACCCATGATGCTTTGAAGGAAAGAACTTAGCTGACCTGAACCTGTTCTGTGGAATCAGTCCAAATCCTCATGGGCTGGATGTAAAATCTATAATAAGTCTCCTGTCTTCAACCATTTACCTGTCAAGTGAAAAGAGGATGTGAAACTACAATATCTATATAATTAATTAGAATAAATCATTCTTTGTTTAGTACATGCTTTAGAAAATCACCACAGTCAAATAATTTTTTAACCCAAAAGCAAATTTTTTGCTCCTTTTTTCTAAAGTGGGTCTGCAAGTCTTTAAAACATGAAATATCACTGCCTTGCTTTGCATGCAGTGGAAGTAATGTGGGTTGGTCATGAGTGTGTGTCTGTCAGAACTTGGCCCTCTGGGATCCTGAATCTTTGCCAGATTTGAACCATGGATCATGTGAAGTGAAGCAGCACACAACTCATGTACTTTGTGGGTCTGGGTTGAAGACAGTCAGCACTTTTCAGATGGGACACTGATGGCACGGCATGGCTGCCATCAGAGAATAACTAGGCTGACAAAGGCTAAAGAGAGTCTAACAAGGTGCAGACTCCTAGGTCTGTGTCTTAACCATAAAGTCTGTCTTTAGGAAGAAAGTATTGGGAAGTGTGGTAGGCTACACTCTAATTATTCTGTATGAATTTGAGGTATAGTCCACAATGAAAAGTCTTTGCAGGGTCAGCTTAATCCATTACGAAATGTACAAGGAGAAGCAAGCTCATTTCAGGATAAAAGCCCCTGTACCAAGAGCTGGGTTGAACACCTACTGGGAATTTCATATTTTATATTCCCTTTCCAAGCTCTTTCTCTTATAAACAAGGGCATATAAACAGGTTATGTGAGTTTAGACTGTTTATTTAGATGTTATTGTCTTCATGCTAGGCAACTTTCAGATATCTATCACACATATGATTTATACAATAGAATGTAATGTTAAGTGGTAATTTGATAGAGTTAGTTTCCAGCAAGTAGTGAGGCAAAGAATTCTCACAAGAATTACTTTTTTACTGTCAGTCTGCATCCAGTTTAGCAGCTGCTAACTCTTGATCCATATCTCACAGATGTAAGATAATAAATTAACTCCTGGAGTTTCAGCACCTCAAAACATCAATATTTGGTCAACTTATTTCAATCTGAATTTAGGTTACTATAGCAGAATAAGACAATATGTGTTTATCTTCTATTATTTTAAAGCTAGTGTGTTTCTTTCATAATTCTCCAGACTCAAAGTTATAAAAGCATCCTTCATTGTTAGGAAATGTAAATACCAATTTAGTAGTCACAAGAAAGTACAGCTAATCACATTACACTGATTTCAAAACCCTTCAGAATTGTGATATTTCTTTGCACCTACTTTATTTCTTAGCACCTTGTGACTTGCAGCAAAGTCAGAGTCCATTATTTTAGTCAGTCTGACTCAGTGAGACACACCTTGAAATGACATAGAGCTGCTGATCTCCAAACCAGTGTCTGCATTCTGACAAATTTATGAATTAGTGTTCTATCTGGAATAAGAAAAAATCAAATAAACACATACATTTCAACTGAAAATTTGAATACTTTTTGGAAACAGCAAATTTAGAATACTTACACATGCTGGAAAGATGAAAAAGTAATTGCTTACATTCTAGAAATTAAATAGGTCACACCAATGTCATATTCTTTGATTTTGCAGGACCCAATACGTCATTGTTACTTGGTAACCGAAATTCAAACCACGGGCTTGTTTTAGTTTTCCTTTTGACTGACTCCTTGCAGCACCATATCTGTTACCTGACAGTAAGACATGCTTTGTGTTTCCCTCCCTGCTTTACTCTTATGAACCATAAATATAAATAATACTTGGCATACCTTTACTATATATCCTTAACCTCTGACCATCCAACGCATAGAGTTTTGGTATTGTGGGATTATAAAGTTTAAAGAAGCTTCAGTCCTTACTTGTGTCTGTAATATTTTCAATGTTTCTTACTATGGACATTCTATTTTGCTAAATAGGATTTTATGCATTAAGAGAAGGTATTTTCAAAATTATTCTCCATAAAGTAAAATGACTGGGAAGAAAGCTCCAGTCCAAGAATCTAAAGGTGCTAATAAATGCAATCCTGAGCTTATGATTTTCATGATAGAATAGCTGTAACATGAGGTTTCGTGAAATACATGTAAGAACTTTCTATCACTTGTATTTAGCTTGATCCTAAAATCTTTTTCACTTGTCAGCATTCTAACTAATAAGATTTAAGAAATAGTTATAATGCATTCAAGTTCCTCAGGTTTCAAGAACAGGATGAGTTCAAAGGAAAAAACCCAAAACATTGAAGGTGTCAGAGGTTTGATGCCACCAGAAAAAAATGGGTTTATTGTTTTTATATTAATGAGAGCTTTCATTCTCTACAAGTACAGCTGCTGCTTGTACTGAGAAAAACCCTGTCATAGTAATCCCTAAAAAAAGTATTTTTAAAAATGGAATGTTTCACCAGAGAGAAGTTCTGGTGTGAATCAACTGTGGTTTATATCATAAGTGCTTGACATCAAGAGTGTGATAAAAATACTTTTGTCATGCAAAGTGTCAGTTTACATTTTATATATGCAACTTCTAATTTTGCTGCACAGATTTACATAACCACTTCAAAAGTAGTTTATTTCCTTTGGGAGTGGTCCAAACCTCAGAAAACAATACGTAAGATAAGTTGCAGCAGAAGAGAGAAGAGGGAGGTAATAATAACAGGCTGTGCCAATGGCAAGAGGTGCTTTCTATACCACTGACTAGCCTATCCATCAGCTAAAAGATGTGGCCAGACTACTTGAGATTTGGGTTAATTCATAGAAATGTTTGAAGTTTCTTCAAGGATTTAAGATTAGAATTATTTTTTGCTTACCAGATTCACCTTCTAGCCATATTTCTCTGCTAGTCTAGGATTAATGATAACTCTGTCAGTAAAATAGACTGTTTCTTAGTTTTGTTTCTATTATTAACAAATTAGGACAGCACTTGAGTAAAAAAAGAATATCTACACTGTTAGGAAAAAGGATGGAACTAATGCTGTGATTCTTTGCAGGTGTTTCTATTAATATTGTAGTTTTCTGTTGGAAACTACTGATTTATTTTTTTATTTAGGTTTCTCTCTCACTCATACTTTGTAGTCTTTGAATGGAAATATTCCCTAGAAAAGTTCTACTGTCTTTCTGTATGTCATTATGTTTAACAATATCACCTCCATAGTATGAATGACATTTCCAAGCTTGCTTATTAATTGCCTTCAGAACCATCCTGCTTCCTTTTGGAAAAATAAAATTAAAAAAATAAATAATTAGATAAATAAACACAGGGAAATTATGGGAATATCATTTGATTACAGTTTCTGTCAAAAAGCCATAGTTATAGAAAACAGGATATAAACCTATGTATCAAGAACAGCCCAACCAGAGTATATCACCACCTGTCAGATGAAGGAAAAAGAATTTCCCTTATTTAAAATCCATCTCTTACATAAATGTCATGGAGTTTCAGAGCTGACTGACATCTTGAATTGAGGAATCATCCAAATCTCACTTTTTTTTTCATTATACAGCTACAGCTTTATTTTTCCTTAGTAAATTACTTCTCTGCTAATTTATATAGTAACAAAATTAATTCAGCAAATTGATAAATGCATGCAGAACGTTCTGGATTAATTTTACTCGTTCTTACTTTTTTTTTTAAGTAATGTTTTCACAGCATAACTTATGACATTGGGACAGCTACTTTTTAACAGCCTGGTTATATTAGAATGTTTTGATGAAAGTCTAGATTAGAAAACTACATAATTCTATCCAATGCATCCTTACAAGGCAGGAAATCTTACTGAAATTAAGATCAATTTATGTCTCAAACCCTTTTAATAATTTTTATACCCACAACATTTTTTAAATGGAAGAAATTTAATCTTTGCAAACAACACAGGTAGTTGTTAAAAATACATTCATTTTTTTAATGTCCTGAATTAGAGATCATTGCTACAGAAGATTGCATATGTTTGATTATTAGAGAGAAATATCTCATAAAATCTTTTAGTAAAGGCTAGTGAGTGAATCAAAGTTCTTTACAGTTTTTGTTTTAGAGGCATTTTTGTTTTGTTTTCAAAGATGTCATTTAAGATATGAAGATTAATGAATTAGGATGAGGAAAACCACCAATTTTGCTGAAATTAAACCCTCTCCTGTATAATGTATTTAGTCATTTCTGTGGCTTCCTACAGGTATTAGACAATGACATCACCTAACTTTGGCATTCAAAATGCTTTCAGATACATTTTATGGATCAAAGAGCATTTCTATTGGTGAATCTTGTCTTCATGAATTCCCTACTTCCGTTAAACATTCTTTGTGATGGAATTACAAAATGAAATAAACATTTTCTTCTTCAACAAACAATATTTTAAAACTTGTAGTCAATTTATGGCCTACAGAGGAAGCTCTGTAGCTATGTCTGTATGCTTCACAGTGTTCCTGAAACAGCTGCTTCCTCAGTTTATTGTAACATTATGAAAGGAGCATCTTTTGGTACGTGTTGTTCTTTAACACAGGGTTTTTGCAACAGAAGTACCTTACAAATATGAAATTTAGGGGGAGAGGGAAGAATCCGCAGCTCCTTAATTTTCTCTGCAAAGCACCTGAAAGGCTGCTTAGTTCAGAAAATGCTGTTATCTGAGTTAGAAGTAGTAAGTGATGCGTTTCCAGAGAGAGAGAGAGAGAGAGAGAGAGAGTGCAAGAGAGAGGGAGAGGGAGTTACACACTGGTTAAGAACATGCAGTGAATTTATGTCTCTGCTTTTACCTACACTATTTAATATCAATGAGATGAGGAAGATAAATCTGCCAGTGTAATCACTTGAGAGTTTGCAAGTCAGCTGTCATGTTTAAACTTACTAAAGGCATGAGGAAAACATAGTAGGAAGAATACATTCCTTATACTGAAAAATTGAGCTTTATGGCTGCTTATGCATAGTTAAATGCCTGCAATTGCTATTTTCTGTGCAGAACTCTAGACAAAATTAAAAAGAAGGAGAAAAATATAATCCAAGGTAGCTGAGGTGATGGCAAAATTTTGTCTTTCTGTGCTGTTTTTGTCATCTGCCTCTATCTGGCATTCTATATGAACACATATTTTTGCATATATTTTATGTGTGAGCCTTGGCATTTTAGCCCTCTCCTGCAGAGGCCCCTTAGTACCATATGCTTCTGTTTTTCTTCATTGCGTGATGTGATCTCTTCTGACTGTTACATGCACGTGAAAGGACAGTGGGCTTTTGGGGGAGAAGAAACCATGCTCTAAGAGAGCACACGTCAGTTGCTTTTCAGTCATTTGGAGCTGATTGGATCTGACAAGTGTTGTAGCTACTCATCGTAATGGATGTCTCTGCTTTAGCAGAGGAGAGGTGAAAAGGATGTAATTCCCAGTGGAAGAAGGCAACATGAACTATTATTTAATTACAGGCTAATATAAAAATCTCTAGTAATCCCTTGTTGGTTTCCAGACTTGTCTCTTCCTTTCTCTGCAAGGCAACAATCAAGGCTTTTAAGGCAGCACAGACAGCGATGCCAGTTAGGACAATAGCTCCTAAAAGATGTAATATGCTCATTCCTTTATTTTTTGAAGCACAGAAACCTGCATAATATGCAATCAATTCTTGAAGTCTAGAAATCACTCACATTTTTGTCCTCTTTAAAAGATTGTTTTTCTTAATGCACAGCTTGAAATAACAATTCCATGTTAGACAACAACTTTGTCTCAGATTTGAAGATTGCTTACTTTTTTCATCAGGAAAGCTTGATTACTTCTCCGACTGAATCCCTGCACCTTATTTTGATTCAGTTAAAAACACCTGGCTCAGTTCTCTGTGAATCTGAGATTCACAGGTTTTTTCTCATCTAGAGAAAAATAAAACTTTTATTTGTTATGTCTGCTTTAGAAAAAACAGGCTTGTGATCATTTCCTTTATCTTCATTACATGCTTCACATGTGTCTGGGTAGTAAAAGACAGCAGCGCCCAAACTGATCTTCAGGCTTAAACACTGCAAATACAATTAAGGTTTTACTCTCAGAATTAAATGGGAACTACAACTGAGATTTCATAAATTAGAGAGAAATGAAAAAAGCCCAAATAAACAAGTAAAGAATAAAATCCCCAACAAACAAACAACATCCATCCAATTCTTTGTAGTTACAACCCAAGGTAAATGCAGTGTGGTCTAGGTTTGGGTTCTCACTAGCCAAAACTGTTTTCAGTCAAAGATACGCATTCCTGTGCATTGCTGGGTTTAGACATTTTTATTGCTGTGTTTTATTTTACCTTTACTAGTATAAGGACAACAGAAGGTATTCTACTAAAGCTACGATAGGCATATGAGTTTTAGAATGATACTGAAACAACATAACCCTAAGATTTATCCCACACATAAAATTTTAGAAGTCTTACCATAAGATAAATAAATCAGAATTAAAGAAATAAATCTCTTACAGTAAACAAAAGAGAAAAAAAAATTGACTCTTCCTGTATAAATGGTCCTGTATTTCACAAGATGCTGCACAGGAAAATTTCTATGTTGGAATTTATTAACTGTCTCAGTACACATGGCTAGATTCTCACTCTGAGTACAATCTGTGAAAAAAACAATGCCATACCTCAGATAATTATTGAATTTGCACAATTTTTCAGATACAGTACTTCACAAAACATGCAACATTCATCACACACTTATGTACTCATGAGTAATTTTAAATAGAAGTTGCATTTAATTTAAGTAAAAAGTTTGGTTTTTTAAAAATAGCTTTATTAACTCCCTTTAAGCTGACAGGGAGTTCTCCACTGAGTATCAGCCAAGTAAAAGACCTCTAAAAGTCAGTGGAGTTCGAGTGTTATGAATCTCTTCCTGGAGTTATGCTGTGTCAGATCTTCCAGTTGTGCATTTCATCATGCATTTTTTACCATCAACACATAGTAGAGGCTGAGATACATGCATATTTTACCTTTTAAAATCCATTTTACAGAAACAGCTATATGAACTAATCACATGAGTACTTTGCTATGTAATGATTTTAACTATTCTTCATTCACTTAATGATGCATATTTCTGCTTTATTTTGAAATTTTCAGAAGTAGAAAGCCTCTCTCATTTCTTGTTGATAGCTTTTTGATCTTCAGGCATTGATGGGTTGGCATAATGTCTTTCTGTATGTAGTCCAATGAGTGATACAAGAGTGGTCCATACATGTACTGTCAGTTGATACCAAATATTTAGTGTAAATGGTTGGCTGCTGTGGAGTATCTCCCAAACCCTTCTGCACCTTAAAATAGTCCTTGAGAAGATTCAAATCTGACATTAATTTTGTCAATGGACACAACTTTTCCCCCTAAATTAAAGTTGATGGAATAGATGAATGCCATTCTGAGTGGCCATTTCAAACAAAGATAGCAAAAGAGGGGCAGTTTGTATTAGAAAACCTGACCAGGAAGAAATATTCCCTGCATATTTGAAAACTAGGTTGAAGTTCCCTTGAGAGCTGAACCAACAGTCAAAGGAAACAGAAGAGCTCAGACTTTGTCTGATGCTTGTCTTTTGTCATGAGAAAAATGCAAGGATGATCTGCCTAACAGCAAAACAGTAGGGAAATCAGGGGAACCAAAAGAGGCAAGGCTGAACTTTGCACAGAAGGAAAAAAAATGAAGTCGAAAACAAAGTATTTGGAAAAAACAAGATGTAATTCAGGTATACTTTCAGGTTCCCAATTTCAATTCTGTATTTCTGCTTTCAGGCAACATCTGTGTTCTGAGAGAGGGTGAACAAAAAAAGCAAGGAGACACTTATCTCCTTTCAATGAAACAAGTGCTATTTTGAATATTAATGACAGCAATTTATACCTCCTCAATCAGTATGAACAATAGCAATGGCTAACTGGTTTTCAAGGCACTGAACATGGCTGGGAAATATGGCCAAAAATTGGGGGGAAAAAAAGGAGAAAATGACCGAAAGAAAATTGCAGATTCTTTGTCATCTTTAGCATAGGGAAACAGCACACCTCATTGTGTGGGAGGCAGAGCCACAGTGCCAGGCCTGGAGTCATGTCTCCGGGGACTTGGTGCCTCTCAGCTGGCCTTTGGGGAAAATGGAAGGAAGAAGTGCAAGTATATCAGAATCCAATTTGTCGTGAAGGGATGTCCCTGAAGGCCAGTTCTGGAGGGCGGGATGTGAAAAGTATTCCCTGCAGGTAAATCCCTCAGTTGATATTGCTTATGTTTTCTTAGCTGCCAGCTGTCTGGCAGATAATTTAAATATGCCTGTGGCTGCTTTAGTCCTGAGCTACATGCATGGCAGATGAGAATAGTTCAGCCAGGCTCCTCTGGGTGCCCTGGCTTTGTCAAAGGCATTGCACCCCGCTTTTCCATGGTAGTGCCTCCTCAGTGTGCTCTGCAGCACACACCATACGGTGCTGCTTATGTGGGAGGAAACATAAGGATGGACAGTATTTTGCACGTCTTCCTACCATTTTGGACAGATGGCAAGTGTTTATGCCTTTCCACGTGGCTGCACACTGGACAAGATGATCAAGACAGATGATTTATAATGGAGCTCACTGGAGATCAGATTCAGTCTACAGTGGCTTAATTTCACTGGAATGCCCATAAATAGGGGCGGTTCTTCGTAGCTGGCTAACAGGATCCCTTTGAAACAGCTTTGAGCCAGCCACCATGCAGCATACATAGATGATTGTTGTTATTGAGGGACTATGAACATTTCAGAGCTGTTCACCTATATATAGAGTTAGAATTGTGTGTGGATTACTGCTGCTTTTCTTTTTCCTTCACTGCCAGTTGTCCAAAGATATTAGACGTATAATGTGTTAGGCAGCAGGGCTTGATTGAGCCAAGGAACAGGAGAAAAGGAGCACTGAGGACAATGATGGGAGGGGGAAGGATCCTGTCAGCTCTGGAGAGAAAGCATGACATAAACCAACCTTTACCTAGAAAAGCTGGACAGCCTGGTATAATCTCTGAAAACCTTAGCAGAAAGTACACGATTGAAGGCTGAAGGCTCAAGCACAAATCCAGAAGAAAACCTTTGAGATTTACCAACTGCTCTTCTAAATCATGAAGCAGGGGGTCCTTTCCTCATTTGTGGGTCCACTCACAATCCAAACAAATCTGAAACCATTACAATGCATGGCAGTTGGTCAACAGTGTGGAAAAACCTCATTTACTGACTGGCCAGACAGTTTTAAAACCTTCAGATTTTTCTAAGTCTAGGTTATTAACCGTCTGACTGTAATCACATCTTCACCATAGGGAGCTTCAAAAGCTTTTCATTTGCATTGAATCAGTTGCCTTCCTCCCTGTCTTTTTCCCCCTGGAAATAAGCTTAAATAATTCAACAAAATGCACACATGGCTAGTGATTATTGAACCATTCTGAAACATTCAAGGCAAATAGACCATTATGTAGCAGGAATTAAAACTTTCCGTGCAGTCACTGGGAGAAAGATGTATACATATATATGTACAACCCTTGTCTCTCTCGCAAGTGCATGTGTGTGTGTGAGCCAGAGGATGTGCAGAGGGATACCTATAAATATTTCCTACTCACAACGACCTTGTGACTGTCCAAAAAAAAAAAAAAGTTTTTGAAACAGTGTTCAGAGACTTTGTCAGAGATGACCCATGACAGTTTATGGTGAGTAAAGAGCGGGCGATTTTGAAGGTAGCAAAACATTCCTTCTTGTAACACTACATCTTTTCACCCTGACAGGGAATGACAATTTTTTTTTCATGCTACAAGTTTGTGTGAAGACATCTTAGGATTCTGGTGATTAATTCTTTAAGCTACATGCACACACACTTGTGTCTCTGTACCAATGTCACATCTGGGAAAACATGAGAAAAATAATGATTTAAAAATGGATGTGTTTAATTATTTTTTAAAATTCAGTTTCATTTAATTATTTATTTTTAGTGTATTTAATGGATAACATTATTTAAATTTTCAAATTGAAATTTTTAGGGCAAGTAAAAAAGTAGAAGTAGCAAGAAAATTTCAGCTCAAAACTAAAAAAATCAGCTTTTCACTACATAGAATGTCATGGTTGTATCCAGTATTTCTAGACTTAGTGCCTTTCAGCTTTCCTCCATCTCAGTACGGGTTCTATCATTACTGCTCTGAAATGGGAAGTCTGTGTTAGTGGCATCTATCTGTCAGTGGCTACTAGAAGAAATGAAGACAAACATATAAATCTAATTTGAAAGACTCTCAAAAAATTAGTTTCCATTATAATATCAACCTTTACAGCAGTTAATAGGAAAACAAGGAGGAGAATGTCATAAGGCACCTGATAACATTATCTTTAGATTTGAGCCTAGTTACAGCTTTTTATTTAGGAAAAGAGAAACCAGTACACAGTGCCACAAAACTATTCCTATGTTCTAAGGACAAACAATACACTTGTTCCGTAGTTGCATATTGTTCTAACCTCTGCTATATGGACACATATACAGTGAAAACGGATAAGAAATAATGTCCAAAAACGCATTGTATGAGGTCAAATCTGATTAGTAGCCCTCCATATCACGTTAACTAGAACAGAAATGTTAGATGTATAAATACTGAAAATCAGGCAAAACTTCTTGGCACAATTCAGCTTCTCCATTACGTAGAGAGACATACATAAGCTAGTTATGCTGATAGCAAATATTTCAGTTGAGGTTTTTTCCTATACTAAAGACTCAGAGACCTCAGTAACAGGCAGTGGGATCCCCAGCTGAATAAACAACTCTTTCTTTTCACTCATTTAGGAAAATAGGAGAGAGAGATTAAAGTGTGAAGGCCATGACCCAAGAATACTGCCCTCCAATTATTGCTTTTTTAAATATATGTGCTCTATCAGTTGTGATGTCAGAATCTGGAAAGAAAAGTAAGACTAGGAACCAGTATTGCTTTTCGCAGGTAAGTGTCTATTTTGTGTATTGAATTTTTTATAAAATTTAGCTATGGCTATGAATATTAGCATATTATAATTGAAATCATAGGAAACAATTTTATGTCCCTTTTAACTTTAAAAAGTGTTGTACTCCTGGGCATGTTAAATTAATTGCTTGTCTATTTCTGTTGAACAATGCTGCTTGCTGACCACTAGAAATAAATCCTGTAATAATAATCTTCAAGCACCACTTATATTTGATTGATGTGTGGCATACATCCAAGATGCTCTTGCCTGAGTGTCTTCATGGATGAGATTCTTTCATAAGAGTGGTTGCTCTGCAAAGCAGTTCAATGCAATGTGCACTTAAAATGCTTTTAAAGTGCACTTTACCAACCTATTGAGGATCAGCCTGAAAATAATTATCAATAGCCTGAACCTCACTATGGCTCCAGTATAGCAAGGAAAAGGAAATTCATACAAGAAGAAGAGATATGACAGGATTATGATCCCATGTTGCTGTGGTAAATAAAAATCACATTGGTTTTAGTGTAAAGATTGTATTTCATCACTCCCAGTTTGCTGACTGGTCTTTCAGAGCTACCGCTGTCATATGAAATGACGGTGGAATATAAATTGTATTCATACAGTTACTTTGTTAAAAATCATGAGAAACACTGTTACTCTACAGACATTTCTGGATTTGAATTTGTCAGGTTCAAAGTCTAAAGAAAGAATCATCACATTATGTAGAATTATCCCTTCTGAATAGGAGAATGAAACAAAAAAAAAGGGAATAATCGATTTATGCTCAGATTGTTGGCATAAACTTCTGTATTAGCAGAAGTTAGGACATAGAAACAAGGATTTACTGCCACACTGGAAATCAAAATATGGATTCCTGGAGTGCCATCTCTTGCAGTTTAGGCTCCAGCATTTACTGTGCTGATGTTCTGCTTGTCCTGTGAGAACTTGGTGACCTAAGTGAATTCAAGATATCTGATTTTCCCTTTGAAATTTTCTTCTGAGAAAAATTTTTCTTTCATATTTGTGTGCTGTGTTACTTTTTCCTCCTGTATGACCTGCCTCTGTGCCAGGGTAACTCAGATTCCTGTTAATACATCCCTGGGGTGAATTAGAGTGAAACAAAACTGAGTGACTGGTGTATGTGTATGAGGCAGAACTATTTTAAAATTTAATTGCAGTGGAAAGGAGGTATGCAGCCCTTTTGGTTCCTTTCTGTAAAGGTGTAAAATGTCGCAGAGAAAATACGTAAGGAAAAGAAAGAAAGAAAGAGATAAGACTAAATAATGGAGAGGAAAGGTATCACCACACATGGATCCAGCAACTTGATTGTTGCAATTTTAACGTCTGTGATCAGCCTAATGGTCTCAGTCTTGATCTGCTGGGTGTGGGGGCCCATGAAACAAAGAGTTTGTCGGGTTGTGCACATTCAAGTTAGCATGGAAATGCCTGGATCCCTCCCTAGTGGGAGAGTTCTTCATGTCTGATGCAACACTACAGGCATGCACAATCTTCTGATGGAAAGTTGCCAGAAGAGCCAGGGCATGCTTTGGGGTCCTTGGTGGTCCATAGCCTCCTCTAGGTATATGCCCACTGTTTGACCCTGCTTCTTGTGACTGAGCAGATGTGTCTTACCATGAAAAGGGGAGGGTCAGCATTGAAAAAGCTTTGCTTCACTTGTGTAGGATCTGCTTCTTACCATCCTTTCCCCTTGTTTGGTTTGAAAACTGTTTAAGATATAACTTTCCCAATTGTCCTGGATACAATCAATCACAGAGCAACCTAGACAATTTTTAGATTGCCACACCTCCCAGGCATCATGACTAGTGCCTCCATTTCACCCCTACTCTGCCCTTCCCAAACCTTTTCTTTTGTCCAGTCAGCTAGAACATAAGTGGAAAAAGGTTCAACCAGTAGTATAGCACAAGGACAAAATTCATGGTCCTTAAACTATTTAATGTTTGGACTGAGTTTAGGACAACTAGACTTCAAGGTTAAGCTGACCTAAAGCCTAGGAATACACTGGATCCAAGGAGGCATAGCTAGTGCATGCTCAGTGTGAAGCACAGCTGTCACCAAGTTCTACAGGTTGTTGTGAGTTCTGTCTCCTTCAGTTTTGATGGGGTTGTCGGGTTGTAGAAGCAGAATTTGGCTCCCATTGTTTGTCTCATGAAGTTGTCTGCCAAAAGAAATGGCTGAAACTGTGTGTTATTAATGACATATTAATGACAAACACTCCAAAACTTCACACTAAACTAAAGCCCAAAGTTTTGAAGTTCATAAAAGGTTAGCTGATTTCTCTTCATCTCATCACTTCCAATTTGTGTATTCCTTTGCTAGAAATAGAAGAAACTTCTATTAAATTAAAAAGTAAAAAAGGAATGCATCTAAAGTAGTTTTGCAGAATAAAGAGGTTCACCTGAACTTATGTGTGAACCCAAATTTCAACATAATAATAGTCATCTTAGATTGGTCAGGAGTATGTGCCCTGTTGTGAGTTACTGGTTAAATTTGCATTGCCTGTCAAGATTATGAAATGGAATTATACTTTGGGCACTGATAGTTGAGATTTTCCAGTGCTAATCAGTAATGGAAGTTCCAAATCCCAACTCATTTTGTCATGGTGTCATATTAGGCAGGCCCACATATTATGCTGCAATCATGTTTGACACAGTACCTGTAACTCTGCTAAGATGGAAGAATAAAATGTGTCTCTGTGGTCTAACATGGATTCAATGTGCTTTCAGGAAACAATATCAAGTCATTCACAAATATATTTTTCTGCATTGTACTCTTGCTGTTATAGGGCTCCAACCTCTGATGATCAGACAACATTCAAAATTAAAGAATTTGTCTAAGATGCAAGTCTTTGACCTCTGGAAACAAACACTGATCTCAGAATTCTAACTGTTTTCATCACCTCTGCAAATTCAAGGCAAACCATCTGAAACCTATAAGGTATGAAGCAGTTCTAGCTTTCAAGACTTACAGAAAAAAATTTTCCAGATTCAAGGTTTAGGAGGCAGATTCTGGAATGTTTAGGCTTTCAATATCATTCTCTGCTTACTCAGTTTGGGGGTTTGCTTTACATCATTTTAGCAAAGAAGGGTTTAATCAGATTATGTGTTAGGCCCAGTTGATTAATTACTCTGTTATTGAGGCAGGATTGTACAGGGTTTTAAGGCTAAGAATCATCTTCCCTAGTCCTACCTCCTGCCATCATCTGTCAGATTATGCTTCATTACTAGTTCATTCATTTTCCAGATTGCTCAGACAAATAAGGAGCCTGGTTGTCAAAAAAGTGCTTTTCATTTTTGCCAATCATGGAATAAAGAATTAACAAAAGATGATAATTTTGTGTCTTCTATGGTATGGTATTAAAAAAGACAGCTCTTGCAATTCCCGCTTAGAAACAATTCCATAGAGAGCATAAATTAATACGCTGAGATTTGGTTGGTCCTTGGCAACCTTAGAAACGTGTGTATGAAGGAAGACGAGGACGATGTTTTGTTTTTCTTTTAATTTGCCTAACCCTGTTTCATGGGTAAACATCTTTGGGTGAAGAGTTGTAGTATCTCGTCCAGAAATGCAGAAGTTTTGTTATCACACATTTTAAGAATGGTAATAGAATCATGTCAAAATTGTGAAGAAAATGCTGCTTCCATTTGCCTTAAAAAACCAAAACCAAAACCAAAACAAACAAAAAACAACAACAACAACAAAACAACAAAAAACCACTAACCTTACAGAATAAGGACAGTTTATGAAAAGTCCTCATTTTAAATACTTGCAGATGTGTTTTGCCGTCTTTGTATTTTCTTGTTACTGGCTATTTTCTTCAGGCATTTGCTGAAAGGTGGTTATTATTATTGCAAGTATTTCCTGAAAGAAGATTTAAATTATGAACTTTCAACAATTGTGAAAAATTGTTGATTTTTTTTCTGTTTCTAGCACACAACACTCTAATATTGTAAGTTAAAGAATCTACTTTACTATGACACATATAGAAATAAATGTGTTTCCTTTCAGTTAGTTTTCTGCTTGCCTGCCTGTTTTCCAGCATTGCACTTCTTGATATGAAGAATAATACTAACACTAGAGAAAAACAGGCTATTCATTCATGTTAAAGAAAAATTTAGTTGGAAAGGATTGTCACAGAGAACATTAAGCTCCTTTTACTGCCTGTCTGCTTCTTGATTCTGAACATAAAAGCTAGAAAATTGAATGTTCTTTTCGTAGAGATTAGATTTTAAAATTGCAAGCCTAGGACACCTGAAAGGGCTGAGCATCTGGAATCCTGTTTACCTCAGATGTTTTGTTCTGATATCACCTGAGACTGCATTGTAGATATTGCAAGAGTAACCAAAGTGTAGTAGTTATCAAAATCATATCAGAACACAAAGCAAGCCAAGTGGCAAAAGGATAACGTAATCTCAGTTATCTGGATTGTTCTAATTGTGTAAAAATTTTTCCATTTTAGTTTCACGACAATATTATTTCTATGAACAGGGGCATTTCAGAAAGAAACATTAGCACTTCCCAACATTCCGTAAAACAAAATCACTTTAATAATTCAAAATTCTGGGTTAGGCTCTTTCTTTACCCAACTTTTTGCCACAAAATGTGTTAAAGTTCACTAATTTGCTTTATGTTATGTTTTTATAAGTACTTCTTTTTCACAATTTTCTTCAAACTTTCTAAATTAAGAAAATATGGCAGCAGGAAACATGACATTAAATTTACTTTTAACAATTTTTGATGAAAATTATTTGAAATCTTGCTTTTCTAAAGTGTTTTCATTGTTTGGTTAGAGTATGGAGTTTGGCTGGGTATTTTTGGACAAGTTCTTCATGTTTTGAGATGATAGCAAGTATTAGTGCAGATTTTCTTCCCTTGTACCTCCTGGCCTTTGCCGTCTGAATTGTTGCATTAACATCACAGAGACAATAGTTTAAGGTATTTAAGTAGACAAAAGCATGCAAAATGTAGGTATCAAGGAAACAGAGTAGAGAGCCAAAGGCACGGGAAGGAATGATGGGTGATCAGATTTCTGTGTAAGAACTACCTGAGAAAGAGGAGAGATGTACCGGTGAGACTCCCACAGGGCAACATTTCACAGAGAAATATATGATCAAATTTGTCAAAAGCAATTGAACAACTATGGATGAAGACAGACTAAAGGTCCTGAGGGAGCAAAAGACCTTGACAAAAGGAAATAGAGCAAAATGCCTGAATGTGGGCATTATGAGAAATCCAGAAAGGGAGTTAATGGGAGAGTGGTCCTTCCTGGTTGCCACAAATGAATAGGTGCAGTGACTAGGGTGAGAAAGCAAAGAAGCAGCTGAAAAAGGGAAGAGAATGACAGGTTATTACATGAGAAATGAAAAAGAAAGTAAGGAGCAATAAGAGGAAAAATCTCTGCTCACTTAGGGCTTGATATGCTGGTCTTCTGGAGGCATTCATGTCTCGCACAAGAAAGAGACATTGTCTAAAGATAAAGAACTGCTGGTGATGGAGTTAGTATCTTCTGGAAAAATCAAAATAGAGAGATGAATCATGGGGGTATATTCTGTAATGAGTTATAGTGCCTGAGATAGACAGGATGAATCAGGACAATCATCAGGGACTTGTTATTTTACCACGTTCCATAGCAGTGGAGCCCCACAGGAAAAAATAGTATCACCTTAATTTTTATGGCCTTTAGATAAACAGAAAAGAGCTCTAATGTCTGCTTCACTCATGCCAGCGCATTCATCAAATAGAGAGTATTGTGGGCAGTAATGCTGAAAGCTTGGCAGAGGAACGTACTGTGTGCCTTTGCTGTTGGAGTGAGACAAGATACCACAGGCTAGGTGTAACTGGCATTAGGAAAGGTCGGAAATTACTTTTTCCTCGTTTTCTGTGCCGACCCCATGAAAATTGGTGATGCTCCCAAGAGCAGCTTACATTTGTAAGGCCACTAAGTGTGACTGGACAAGATGTTCTTTCTTCTCAGAAGCTCCTTCAGAACAGCAGAAAGGACACTTCAGGCTTTTTTCCACTCCATCCTCCTTCCACTCCATGCTTGTGCTTCATCTTTACCACACTTTCTTCTGATAAAGGGAATCTACATCATTCTTAATTGAAGTAGTGTTAAAAAAAACAAATGAACAAACAAAGCCAATGAGAAATCCTCTTTTACTTCTTAAATAGCTAACAAATTTAAAAAGTTTTATAACAGAATCAGGTACTTCTCTACATTCAAGGTTACTTGTGGCCAAGTTAGTTTTCCATAAATATGCATCTCACTCATTGCTCAGCACAGAAAATAGTAGAATTTCTATCATTCAACCACAGTGAAAACTCCAAAGAACACTTCAAACTGTTGTGAATATAATAATTTGTGTAATAAAATATTTGTGTTCATTCGGCATAGTATAGGCGAAAATTACTATATATATTCATATGGTGCAATGGCTACAAAATTAGTGATCCAATATATGGGGGTTTTTGACAGTGCCCTGGGTGCCTGATTTTTCATTTGGCATTTTTTTAGTCCTGCACCTGTTTAGCTCTTAGGTTCTTTTACCTCTTCATTATAACCTCCATATCTTTTTAATGTATCTTTTACTGCTCCATTCACTGACTGTAACTCAGCATCAAACCAGAACTGGGATAAATTTGTACTAGGTGGAAAGCATTGCTGTAAATACATCACACAAAAAGGTTTTCCATCTTGATTGCTTTTAACTTGAAGATATGACAGTAGCAGCTAAACAGTGAACGCTTGTAATGTGTAATATCCCCTTTAAAAAGAAATAAGTATGAAATTGTTTCTTTCAGATTCACCATAGAAACAGTGAATACAAATAATTGTAAAATGTGGATTTCAAAGTATTTACTTATCATTTTTGCAAATACTGTTTCACAAAACTGAAATTGATATCACTACAAATATCCTTCTTCCTAAGCCAGTTTTTTGTTTTCATATATGGCTGCATGAACCAGAGCAATTGCAACTGAACAAAAAAATATCAAAGAATTGGTAAAGATGTTATTCAAAATAGCAGCCATAGCAGCCAAGGAATTGTGCAGATTGATAAAACTAGATTAGAAAGACAGAGGAAGTTTGCATAAATGAAAGTAAGAGGGTCTATAGAAACACAGAGGAGTGTCTTCCCTCTCTTTGTTTAGAGGAAGGGATTATGTTTGCTTGTTTTCTGAAGAGGATTGATAGAATTTGAGAGAAGAATAGAAGAGAAAAATATGGCACCAAAGTTTGCCTGGTTATTGGAAGGATTATCCAAGAGTGACTCTAAAAAGAAGAGAGGATTTAGTGAAAAATAATTTTGTATTCATTTGAAGCTAAACAGGGAATTTGCAAATGTCAGCCACTAATTATACGTATAAACAACACATTTGGAGATAGATTCCCATATTATTTAATATTCTTCCCTCTGCTCAGAAGCACTTTTTGTTCCACATGAATTTGTATTTCAGTGAGGATACAAAATATTTAAAACTTATTAATAATCCCTTCAAAGCTATTTAAATGCAAGAATTATTAAGCCATTCTTTAACACAAGGATGACATAGGAGAAAAATCAGATGAGCACTTAACAGCTTCAATGCCATCAAACTATTTTGTGAGAGTAATGTTACTGAATTGACTCTACACATTTTTTTTAATTATACAAGTGTAGTTTTAATAGGCAATTTTATTAGCAGAAGAGAAGCTTTCTCACTGTAACAAAAACAAATGTCTTCCTTTTGCCAATCACAGTACTTTTTTTCTAAAAACTGCATGAAGGTCTGTGTTTTGCTACTCATCTCCCATTGAAATTTTTAGGATACTCTGCCTATTCAGAGTTATATCATTAGAAATTCAGTAATGACAGATGAAATAAAAACCATTTTGCAGTAATGATGTTATCAAATGACAACATTTTCCTTTCAGTAATCTCTTCAAACTTAGTGAAGAAACTTGGAAAGTAATCCTCATCACTGGGGATTTTTTCAAAGACATTTCCACATTCAGATAATGGCAAAAATCTCAAATTGCTAACCAGGGCAAAGACAAAGAATATAGTCTTTCACAGGTTGCTTCATTTTAAGGTCCTGCATATGTAGATGATTCTGAAACTATCTCAGATGAAAAAGGAAGATATTGTATGTGTGAAATAGTAAAAGTTTATGAGATTTTGTGGGCCTTATTTATGAAACATAGGAAACAGATTGTGAGTGCTAACAATGCAATCAAAATTGTGCCTGTTTATATGCAAGTACACAATACACAAAAAATTGGATAAGAGTGTATATGCTCCCTTAGCTACTCAACATATTTTTATGGATACTGATAAATAGCATGCATTGCAGCGTTTAAAACAGTTTTTAGTGAAGTTTTCCTCCTTTTCCAGCAACTCTCCTTGTCCTCTCTATCTTACTTCTCTTTTCCTTTTCCTACCACAGAGATCTTGATTTCTCCATGCAGCTGATCTCCACCTCTTCCTGAAAGATCAGTTTCACCGTTTTTTTCCTAGCAATGTGCTCCAGCCATGTGTTATACTTATTTCTTCCTCCTCCATGTCCTGAGGACTTCTGAGGCACCTGTGGAAGTAACCCGTGTTGTCACTGTCCTGCCTTTGCATAGCCTTGAGGGCAGTAAGAGTGATTCTTGGACCTTAGAAAGAAATGACAAAAATTGTATTACCGAAAGACTAGAGTACATATAGAAAGAAAATGGAGGAAGGAAAATAATGTCCTTAGAGTGCAGGAGGATAGAAGGTAGTAGTTAATAGGGCTGGGAATAGAAAATTCATTTAATAGTCATCTGACATCAAAATATCTCCAGCTAGACATTCCAGGATGTCACTTTGGAAATGATAACGAATGTTGATGAAGTCTTCCTGAAAGCATTAAATCTGAACTCGAACACAGAGGCTGACTAGAAAAATGACCTATTCCAACCTTAAAATGAGAACCTCTTATTTTTCCCAGAATTATTCAGTGGGACTTCACACAAATTTTCCTAGATGTATAGAGAAATGGGGAAATGGATGATCATGCAGACTAAGGCCCTGGCAAATGTTTCGTGAACAGGGTAATATTACTGTATCAGTAGCTGTTGGGCAAAGTGGCCTTAAGCAGATGAGTAATTTCTGTTATAAAATCCTATGATTATTGCTGACTGCAAGAGGTGATTGGAAAATAATAGTGCCCAAGCTTCTTTGAAGGTCTGACCATAAAGACATCAGTTCATACTGCATCCTCACTCAGTTTGTACAGCAGGACCTAGAATTCCACAAAATTCAGTGTTTTGGTTGGCTAAAGCTTTTTTGTCTCTAAGTCAAAATGGTTAAAACAAAGGCTTAATGTAGACTTATTCAGATCTGGCCTGTAAATTCAGAAATTGGGAGACACTTGACTTCTTAATTCGTCTGGTAACACACTTTACACAGAGAAAAAAAGGAATTAATGAAAGAAATTACTGGAAAATGTTTATTTTCCAGTCTCTCTATATGACATCTTTCAGGGTCTTTGGCCTCTCACACAAACGTTTAAAACCAAGGGAAAAAAAATAATTCCAAGCCCACCATTGAGAGGATGGATTTGATCCCAAGAAAGTAAAATTTCTTCAGTTGTGTAATCTGCATTACTTAATAGAGCAGGGAGCCAATTAAGAGCAGTCCCCTATTCAGTTTAATTAGGCTAACTACAGGTGAGGGAGTCATATAGGAAAGGGTGGGGCATTCAATAGAGAGACTCCTTCATGTCATGTCTCTTCCACTCTGACAGAGCTAAACAGATCAAGTTCTTGACTTTTACCCTCTTAATGCTAGAAAGTAAACAAGTCACATGTTTTATATTATCAAGACTTTGAAATTGAAAGCCCAAGGCATTCTGTCTGATTCTAAGGGGAGAAGGGAAGGGAAGGAAGGGAGGCAGCTGCCATATTCATTCTTTCAAATCAATGGCACTTCTATGACACGTATAACTTTCAGCTTTCTTATACGCTTACATGTTCAACAGGCTCGTATAGCTCTTTGGTAAGTTGACCAGAAAAAAATACTTATTTTGTGCTCTGAAATGCATTCTAGTGCCAAATTAGAAAGTATAGCTAAAGTTGTACTTTCCAAAGCTGAAAAAGGTGCAGGGCTGAGACAAGTGACATTTCCTTTTCAAAGGTATCCATCAAGGTATGAGTTACATGCTGGTATCATAACTCCAGTGATCATTCTTTCTATTGTAGATCTTTGAGTCTACACCCTTCCACTTGACTGATACGTTGATAGGCACAGATGCTCAGAATGTGGGGGATATGTACAAACAGCAAGTAAAAAATACCCAAAAAGACAAAGAAAACATAACTAGCCATAAACATTCATTAACAGAAACATGAAGAACAAAAAAAAAAGAGGAAGGGGAGTCAATTAGTACTATATCAAAATTAATAAATCAGCAGTCACCCTTGAACTGTTTGACAAAGTCTGTTCTCCCCGTTTATAATCATCAGACTTGACAGTCTCAGAATCGAGTTATACTGAGGAAGGAAAGCATTACTTGTAGGTGGGACAAAGACCATTTTACTTCAGCTTAATTTCAGTGCAGAAGCACTGAAGAAATTTTTTTTATTTCGTGCAGTATTTAATCTTTTCTCTTTCTGTAATTTTCATCGTTTTTACAACCAGAACATCTTATGACATCCTAAAATGTCTTCTCAAACAGTGGAGGTTACATAAGTTCCCAGGCTCAGGAGTATTCTTCACTGTTTACGAAGTGTAGGCAGTGTACACTCAAAAGATACATGATGGCACTCACAGTGCCTGGAGAAGAGATCAAATTGAACACATTGCTATTCTTTTTTCCTTCTACTGTGACATATATTTCTTGCAAAGCAATACACAAGATGCAATGTTCTCATAGCACAACCTTCCCCTTCTTTTTCTTCCTGTCAGCGACATCTCTGAGCCTCAGGATTCTACACAAAGTGTAGAAAAATTTTAAATTGCCAATTTTAAAGTGTAGTAAATTTTAAAGTGTCATTTTCTCCTTCCATTCAGAGAACAGTAAACTTCCTGTTAATTACATGGAAAATATAACTGATAACCTAAGGAGTGCACACAAACCCCTACTACTAACAGTGTTCACATTTACATATCCTTTGCTTTTCTACTCCCCTTCTTGACTCAAAGTTTCTTTAATGAGAGGTTATCAATAAAGTGCTCAGATCATTAGCTAGCATTAAGTTATGCCTTTGAGCTAGTCCTCGTTTTACACTACATGATGATTACAAGTTAAAAATCAAGGTTAGGTAACTAAAATCATAGAGAGCAGTACAAGGCTACCAGCGCTACACAGGTTTGAGAAAAGAAACCGTGTACAAGAGTGGCCTATTTTACCTTTTAATAGCAATGCTGTTGTCAACACCAAAGGTGGCTTCATGCATAATTTCAGTTTATTTCCTTGCCTGATGAAAATACCCATTCCTATATGCAACATTATAGTAAAGACAGTAAGACTGGGTCTGGTATTCTTGGAAAATAAAAATGCATAGAACCTACTTTACTGTAGAAGCTCCAAAAGAACATGTCCACTATATATTTTGAGACAGAACAGAACAACATTTCATGTTGTAAAACTTACACCAAAGGCTACGCTAATATATTTTCCTCATCTATTAAGAAGCAGTATAAGCCAGCATGCATCACTTTGTAACTATGCGAGGCACAAACGAAAGTTTAAGAAAAAATATGCAATGATTAAGTTTCAGTTCAACTCTATAAATAAAAGAATATATACCAGATTTTAAAAAAAAATTAAATAGTGCTTTTATGACTGATTCTCTTTTGAATCTCTCTCTAAGTAGGCCTGGGACTCTAAATGGCAATAAAGATTTTTAATCCCCAAGAAAGACCTCCAGATGCACATCAACAGCATTCAACATTCAGAGGGCAGCTGGTAAACTGGATTATATTCTTTTTGAAAAGCGCTATGACAAAGTTGTTTATTTGGCAAAACAAACTGTTCTCTGTGTCCGTTAACAAGGCTGGCTTTGTGCAGCACAGACTTCTGCAGTACTGACTCCTGTTTGGAACCATTTCACACTAATTAGAAATAAGAGAAAAGGCTGTGTTCATAAACAGCCCAGCTCCAGACCTCTTTCAAACCACTCTTTCTGAAAATTAACTCACTTGTAACCCTCTATGAATAACAGAGTTGCACAAATAGGACAGGGAAAAATATATTGTTAATAATTGTCAGCTACTGTGCAAAATGCCAAAGCAAATTGTATAGAACATTACCCAAATCATATGAAATTACAAGCTATTAAATGCTGTGCAGTTCCATCTTCTAAGGCTACAGCCATGGTGATTTTTGAAGTGTTTAGGAACAATAGGAATATGTGATGAAGAAAAGAGTTATTATCATGAAAGAAATAAAATAATTGAATGATGCACTAAACATGGGTGTAGACCTGTGTCTTGTTTATATATGATTATTATGGAATACTATGCAATTCTTAAAATAGGAATGAGAATATCAGAAACATTTTGATCTTGAGGACAAAAAAAAAAAGAAGGTCCTTCAGCATTTACAGTGTAAAAACATATGTTGAAAAATTAAAGTAAACCTGGAAATGCCATATAGGAAATGTTTTTGGGGACCAGTTATGCATTAGGGAGGCTTATTTCTAATTTCTATAGGCATCTTGCACTTTAGGTGGCATTTGCTTATAGATGTAATCCCCCCTAAATCCATGGGGCTACTTGTGGAAGTGACAGATGTCATAAATCATGTCATAAATGTGCTTCAGAATACATTTTAAAAGGCAGAAATTCTGAACCTATTTAGAAAAAAAATTATAGTAAATTACCAGTACAAAACTACCTTGCAAATTATTTGGTATGAAACAAGAACTTTTCCTCATAATTCAGTCTTATTTCTAAAAACTGAAAAAGAATCCAACAAAAATCTAATTGGGGAAAAGAGATGTCTTCAGGTCACAGGAGAGTTTAGCTTGTGATTTAATTGCTGTGTACTAACTTACTGTCCTTAAATCAAACCTGCATCTGAGATCTAGCAAGAGTTACGCTTCTTATATCTGCATAATAAATGTAAAATAAAGTAAGAAACAGAAGTAGAAATAAAAATAAAATGGGTTGAGGATCTCATTAAGAAAGCTGCTACTGTCTAGAATTAACATGCAGCACACCCAAATGTTTTTATTTGTCATGGCCATTTTCCCTACTTCACTCTGTTCTGAAGGCAATGAAGATTTACAGAATTTCTCTAATGGTTATGACAGTAACATTACATTGCCTGGGACTTGTGATCCTAGTTTCAGGATTGTTGTAAAATTAGTGGAGGACTAATTCTATTTCCTAATGACCCTTGCATCTCTCCACTGAGAGATTTATTGAAAATAAATTATTATTTATTTCCATTTATGGAAAACAAAAATGGGCCTTTTTAACAACATGTCAATATGAACTGAATTTCCTTTCAAGGATCAGAAAGAAGTGGAATAATTTTTACATCCCATGTAGCGTGATTGAAAAGATAGTTCTAGCTATTTTGGGCTTGCTTCTAATGGACAGACTGAATTGAGGAGACAATATGCTGCTACTATAAAGCTTGTAAGAAACAATTTCTAAACATCCTGAATTTACATGGTTGAAGAAGTTAGCATTAATTCGAGGAATAAAATAGTTTGCAGGTAAGAATTGTCTTGTTTCCACAAATATGTGTCTGTGTTTAGCTCTCAAATACTGAAGGGAAAGGCTTTCCTGCAAATTATTCTAATGACTCTAGTGAAAAGAATTACAGATGCTCACCCCATGATCTTTCCACTCAATTTTACACCTAACAAAATACGTTAATAAAATTAAATTTCAAATGTGAAAACCAAATCAAATTTCATGAAGGTCATGTAGTTCAAATATCTTTTTTATGCTCTGCATAAATTCAATGATGAATTGACAGCATCAAATTCCAAGAATATTTTTGTAACATCCTAGAAGTAATTCCTTTTTTTTAAATAGATATCTGGGACACAGCTTACAGCTTATTGTTAAGTAACATCATTTTTGTAGAAGAATTCCTTCTGTAGATACTTTAATTGCATGTTACTAGGTTTTCTGTTTAATTTAGTTTTGCTTTTAACAAAACAGTGGTACATAAGAGTTATATCTTTGATCCTTCATGTAAATTGTAATTCTAATCTGCTAGCTCTATCTATCTAGTATATCTATTAAAAAGCTTGGCAAATCTCTATCTCAATGCTACTTATTTTCATTGTCAGGTTTCATTATTTGTTTCTGCTGTCAATGCCAGTCTTTTTTTTTAAGAGTGAGCTCTTATTCTTCTGAAAAAAACCCAAACACTTATTGTATATGTTCATTTTCTTGTAGAGCTGGGCAAAGCCATATAAAAATATGCAAAATGGAGAAAAATACAGTTTGAAAAGTTCACATTGTGACTTTCTAGAGAGTGTTCTGAAGCAAGACTAACTTCATAAAAGACCCCCCAAAGTTTGGTAATACAAAACTAGAAATAGAATACTTTTATTAGTAACTGGATCACTCGTTTTACGTATTTTTGTTTGTCTAAAGGTGAGCAGAGAAAGCATTTTAGCAAGGCAGACTTTACAGAATTTACAAAATGTTACGTTTTGCCAACAGTGCTTACCTGTGCTCTCTGTGACTGATGGACTCCCTGGAAAGTTTTGCCATTTTCAGAAATGTTGACCTGAAAGCAATGTCATCTATAATGGTATCATCAGCCATTCAACAATCTATGGTGAGTCTTCTGGTATTTTCTGATATTTTTGAAAACACTGTCCTCTACTGGTTGTGATCTTGGAATAGAGTACTCAAGAATTGTATCTTCAATGACAGGTCTCCATGGACAGGTCAATAGAGCATGAAATTTATGAAGATGAAAAACATTTCTTATTTTCAATACAGATGTATGCACTGGCTCTCTAACCAATACACACTTCCTTCTCAGATGGCAATAACTATTAGTAGTAACAAAGAAAACCCAAGTTAAACCATGATTGTTGTTTCAGTCTCATTTACTTTTCCTCCTTTCAGTGTTTTGCTTTCATGTGATTTTTAATCTCCCCTTCTTTTTTTTTTCCCCTAGAAAGAGAGGTCCACAAATCCTTGAAACTCCAAATTTCCAGTAATAAGGATTTTTCCACATTTTAGCATGAGGATGATCCTAGCAAGTGCATAACCAAGTAGCAAAGAGATACAGTTAGCTTTCAAGGGTGATAGGACAGAGATCACAAATTGCAAGCTGTTTTTTTAATATCTCTACCAGGCCTTCTGCAATAACAGAGAAAGCACAGAGCAGCAAAGGGCCAGAGAATTAAGGCTTTTAGAACAAATTTTGAGGAAATAACCACTGCCTTTAATCAAGAAATGACACATGTAAGGGCAGAGTGTAGAACATTTCCATAGCTCCATGTCAGTGTTCTGAGGAGGAGAACACAGCTTAGAGTCTCTATGGACTGATAGATTTGCTAATAATAAATTGTATGTCTCTCACCTGCAGGTGCTTTTTTATTTTATTGTCAATTATCTATTGCTATTATCTTTCACTTGCCACCCAGTCTTGCACTTAAATTGGAGCACAAATCATCAGGAGACCTGCTAGTTCTGAAGCCTAACTTCAAACCTCTCCTAAGAATCTTTTGTGCAAATACTAAATTAATAACTTCAGCATTTTCATGTCCTTGTTCATTCAATAGATGGTTTCATTGCAGTTTTCTAATGGTCCATCTAAACTGTAATTCTCCATTTTCATGTCATACACATGGGTAGAATTGGAACAAGTTTTCATCATGTGTCTGACTCTTCCTATTGATTATATTAAAGTAACTGGGCAGTCCTATTAGAGGAAAAAGTTTGTATAAATACAGACAAGTTACATTCCTCCTGGCTATCAAATACTTTCACTGATCTAATTTTTTTCGACCTTTTACAGGACATCAGTTCATTATACCACCCAAAATCCAGTTTCTGGCATGAAAATTGTTTTAAGATCACTATTTCCCATTTCTTTGTTAACTGAATACATTTTGCTCAGAATAAAAGTAGCAGAAGAAAGCGTGGGCTGCATAGAAGTGCTTTGTTAGAGCTTTTGAACTCCCTAGTTGTGGACTACAAAGAGTGCAGCGCGCTGCCTCTCTCCACCACAGAACAGAAGCACTGAGAGCTGTCCTTTTTTTTTTCCCCCCCCTTTTTTTTTTTTTTTTGGTGTCTTGATATACAGGATACGTTACTGAGTGCCTGTAAAATACCTTGATGGAAATCAGAGGTGAAAATGACAGTTCAAATGTCTGGTCTGGGTTTAAAAGATCTATGGTAATCTATTTTTACTTATAACAGATACAGAGAAGGAAAAAAAAAGAGCCAGCAAAGCAGTGTTCAGACTTATATTACACTCTTTGTCTGCTCCTGCCCTTTCCTGGAGCCGTCAAGCCCAGAGCATTCTCTGAAAATGAAAGTGATTCTGGAGAGGTTACCAATATATGTTATTTCTTATTAGTTATCTTCTTGGGATATTACTAAGACACAAAGCCTATGTGCTTCTTTTCAGCTACAAACAATGAGTCAGGATCCATGCTGGCTTGAAGCATGTGTCATTCCTGGATTTCAATGCAGTGGCCTGGAATAGAGTTTTTAATCTTTTTTTTGAAACACTTCCTATTTCATGTAGGAAGTTTTATAGAACAGTCAATCAGAAAGAAAGCAAAAATATTCTGGTTAGTCAATTAATATTTGAATAGCTTTTGGTGACTGACATTTAGCATTATACCTCAAGAAAAAAAATACGTATCTTTAAGCAAGAAAAATTTTTGTTCTATTATTTTCTGTGAAACATTAATATTCTTTAAAATCGGACCCAATCATGAAACACCACCTGATTCTGTTTTCTTCCAGTCATCCAAACTACTTTTACTGAACATGGGATTTTCAGCAAAAATAAAACCAGTTCTGTTTTGCAGAAAACCCCATCTCCATTCCTTTGAGAGAAAAGGGAAAAAAAGTTTTGTTTCCCTTTTTCCTAGTTCTTTGTCAAAAGACCTTCACACTGAAATAATTTTTAGACCATCTCTAGCTTATCTATTTTTACTTCCATGTACTGACAAACTTTGTGGAGATGTGTAATCTGTTCAACTCTGAAGAGCAAAAAGTATCACGTGCTCAAAAATGTCAGTTCTGGAAACTATACCTGCTGTACGAATGTTTATCATTCACACAGCTCAAAAAAAAATAGTCTTCGTGATCAGTGATAAACATTACCCAATCATTCTTGATGGACTTAGTGTCTCCTGAGACTCCAAATCTCCTTTGGAAATAAAAGTAGACAATCACAATCACGCCCTTTTAGAAGTGTATGGGTGCTCTTCATGATCTACATTTTGACACAGGGACAAGTTGCAACACCAACTTTCTCAATCTGAAGGAGTTTGGGTGCTTAGTTTGTAATGCAGATCACTCTCAGACTTCCAGGCGGATAACATCACAAGTGCTTGGTACCAAGTTTTTGCTGTCTGAAAGAACACATCCAGAAGTGTAGCACTTATTACTACTTTTATATATGAGACTAACGCTTGATACTTCGTAACAAGTGAGGATCATTATGAGTAGGGAGGAAAACCATCAATAGTCAATGGATACATCAGTTGCTGTATAAACACAGGCATGAACTCAAGGAGTTTGTAAATGTGACTGTAGAAGACCAACAATGACAAGTCTTTAGTACAGAGATGCTTGAAAATTAATGTCAGACAAATAAGGCTTTATCTATTCAGACAGTTTAATGTTAATAAGGTTGGGTTAGAATTTACAGTCCACTAACTCCTCCATACAAAGAGCACCTTTAAGCAAGGCACTGTTAAGGTAAAACAAGTTGCCTCATGCTGTTTCCTCACAGGGAGTTAATGCAGAGTAACCAATGTACTGTAAATTTGCACCCCAGTTTACCATGGAATAACTTCCCTCAGTAGATAACTCTTAATACAACGTGTATAGGGAAATCAACAGCTAAGGCTCAGTAATTAGTATTAAAAACTATTCAGGTTCTGAAGTTTTCCATTCCCTGTTTTCCACCCATCTCTATTCACAACTTTTTCTGTAGGATGGGTTCTGGTGCAAATTTGCCATCTGGTTATTCCTCTCAGGATCTAAGTGATCACACGTAAAAAAATTGTCATCTCCAAGAAAGAAAAAATAATGCATCTTTCCAATTGATTGCGGAAGTGCTTATTTCCTGTTTATAAAATATTTTGTCAACACATGAAGAGGTGGAAAGCCTTTCACCCTACTTAACTGGTCAAGATATTGCTAACAAAATGATTTTGAATAACCAAGCACAATCAGTTTAAATTAGTTTATAAAGAACTCACAAAATGAAAAATGCTTCTGCAAAGTCATCAAATCATTGCAGGAAGAAAGAGTTTATTATAAAATAATCTTATTCTTGGTATGTATAATTCATTAGAAGTCATAAAATAAGAGTAAACCTGGAGAGGATCTGAAATCTGCCTACAAAAAATCATACAGCAAACAAATCTGAATTATTATTATATTTTTTTGTTTTAATGGTCACATTTGAACAACAATTGCTCTATTTTGTACCTCTTCAGGGATACATAAGCAGACCCACTAGAAAAGAGACCATTAAAATGCAAATGAAAATCTCGATCACCTGAACACTGGCATTTTTTTCTTTGCCAGGACTAAGATGTAAGAAGATCAAAGGAGTATTTGAAATGCTAGATTTCATGAGAGGAAACTGAAAAAATAACAGGTCTGGGAAAAGATAGTGCTTTCGAGTTTCCGTAGTAAGAAGAACCAAGTATGGCAGAACACTCATTTCTGAAGACAGGACATTGTAATGGATAGCAAATATTTGTATTAAAATAAAAATAATTTTAAAAAACCATAATGAAAACTCCATTTAAAAATAAGTTCAGAAATCAATATATTTCCTTATATGACACATCTATATCATGAGGAGAAAAGTGAATGGGTCAAGGAAATAAACTTTATTACACAGAGGAGTTTTTATACAATAAGGATGATAAATAGGTTTTAAATACTGGACAAAAAGAACTGATAGACTCAAATTTCTGACAGGAGAAAATGGCTGTCCTGTTTTCTGAGAAGATGACGTACTGAAGAGGGACACATTTTATGTTTCCATTTATGTCTCCTGTAAGACTATTCCACCTTTCACAGGACCTGCCCGCTAGGACCAAGCAGAAGGCAGCATAGCAGGAAGTTATGTGGAGACCAAAGAAGGGATGCAACAAAGGACACGTGTTCCCTGGAGGCAATGGAGCTCTCTAAACTTTTGTAGACTCATCACCATTCTGAAAATTTCAGCATGCATTTTTTGCAGAGGTCCCTTGGGCCAGAAAGGGAGTGGAATAAGGGAAGATAAACTGGTTTCTCCTGCCTCCCTGAGCTGTTGCTCTACCTGCTCCAGGAGAACAAAGTAGATGGAGAGGCTATAGAATGGGTTTTTGGGACTGAATGAGTCTTTTGATGCCAATGTTGAATGATGGTCGCTGTACAGGGTGCAGGAGTAAGAGGCCACACTACGATTAGAGCTTCAGATAAAAGGTTTTACTCTGGGATGACAGAGTAAATGCAACAATCCAAGCTCACCAGGTCACAGGCTGTAGTAGAATTCTACTCTGGGTATTCATCTTGATGAAAAATTTTCATATTTGCAGCCAGAAGACACAGTGCATCAGTTGCATGGGGGTTTCTTTTGTTTTGATATATTTCATAAAATTTGGGTACTACTGGTATCCTATAGTATTGTACTTCCAGGTTTGTGAGGACAATACAACAGGAAATGCTAAATACTAATTTTTTTACAGGAACACGGTCATTGTAATAACCCTTGACCAAGCTGGTACATCTGCAGAGAAAGGAAAAAAGAAAATAAGCAGAGGATTACTATTTAAAAAAAAATAAATCTGTCAGCTCTATTGCAGCAAGTTTTAAAATATTTATACTAATTTAAGTAATCATCCTTATGTGTATCAAATATAGTCAGAAAATTATTCTGGTAGAATATTCAACAATCAATCATTAGAAGAGATGTGAGTCTCGTGCAAAGAATGGAGAAACACCTTGTTAGGACAGATCACTATGTTTATGAAATATAAAATCATAGAACCAACAGGGTTGGAAAAGAGACATTTAAGATCATCGATCGACTCAGCACTATCATTGTAACTCTGAAAGCACTAAATATTGTTCATAGAATGTTATGGTCCATAGGCTTGTTTATTCCATAGCATCCAGTTCAAAATTACTTTTCAAAAAGTTTTGGAACGGATTTTCCCATCTACATCAGAGAAGAGCAGAATGACAACTTGAAAAAGATATTTTAAGGCAGAGTTTTGCATCCCATTCCTGTATGAACACACAAAGCTGTGTATTCTTGAGGGCTTGACTTGAACTAATGAAATTGAATAAAATTACTATGCTCATCAAAAGAAAATAAAAGCAGGCTGTCAACAGAAGCAAAGCAGAAGTATTCTGCCCCAAAACACTCATGAGAAAGGGAAGAGAAAGTGGATGTGCAAAACCAATTGCTTGTCTCCATGGCATAATCACCTCCAGGTGAATGAAAGATAATATATTATCTCAAGTGGGGCAACTTCTGTAGTGTTCTGGACCTTTTTCATTTGCTCTTACCTCACTAGTAATTCATTTGGCTCAAGGGACCATTAAAGTCAGTGGAATTAACTCAGACTTGAAATACTACATCCAGTTCCATCTTTTCTTTTTCACAGCTTATAACAACTTGAGATGATGAGTCCTTCTGATGAGTAAATGCTACTTATTGTTATTAAATGCTCTCTTCATTACTCTTGCATGGATTTAAAATCAGCGTAACAGATACACCATATTTATTGTATCCACAGCCAAAGTGTTAAGAATTAATGGGGATTTTGTGATGAATAATTATCTTGTAAGTTACCACATAAATAATAAAACAGGGACTGTAAACATCAATGCTGAAAGGAACTTCATTATCAGGGCTCTCAGAGAAACATTTTCCTGTCAACTCTAAAACAATGCTATAAAGTTTTACACTTATTAAAGGTTCTCTTTGCCTTATTCTTCATCAACTCCATTAAGTTAAATGCTACCTCAATTACTGGTCCTTCAAATTTTGAATCTAAGTCCCTAACACCATGCTTAAAGAACCCATATCTGAATCTCCAGTCTTGAATCACATTTTGTTCTTGAGCTAGAGAAGATGAAAATATTTATGGATGTGCTTTCTTTGACCATGCAGCATGCAGACAATTGAAATATCTTACTCTAGTCACTCTAATCACAATGTCAAGAAAATGCTACATTATATTTTAATTTCGGTAGATGAGTTAAGAAGTTCTTTGCAAAATAAGCTGGATACAAGAGAGTGCTTGTATCCAGTTACAGCCACTGTCCACTATTAAAATAATGATCAATATTAAGTGTGTATTTTGAGGTTTATGTCATCCTTTCAAAGACAATGCATCAAACAAGAAAAGGAGGTCAGAGATGATAACGAAAAACTCTTGACTAACAATGGATAGCTCTGACTGACATCAATAGTAGACTCTTTAAAACCATCATCTCTTGTTTCAAGAAGAAAATTCAGGAGAAAAAAAACCTACTCTCTTATAATAGTGTGTCCATGTAATTAATCTTCAGAAAAGTCATAGAGCTGTTGGGGCTTTAAGAGAAATAAACATTTCTATTATATTATATCTTTTGTTTTTATGTGGCTTTGATATTCTCATCCTGATATTCTATTTTGAACACTGTTACCAGGAAAAATAGTTTAAGTTATTCTGTTGGCCTTTAAAAGACAATTTGCTATTTATCGCTGCTTTTTTCTTAAAAATACAACCAACAGGTTGAAGGAAGGAGGTATTGAGGAACTATCTCTATAGATGCAATACTTCTCTCTTGTACAACATTTACATTTTTAAACTGAATTCTGATCTCATTCAAGAGAAAGGCAAATTCCCAATTAACTTTGTTTGGAATCAGAAATGTCCTGTTACACATCTTGATTTCTGAGAAAACCGTTTCATCTTAGTCCTATTGTTTCACTGTACTTTGATGTCTCGGTGATCTAAGCATCTGGAGACGCCTTTCTTTTATAAAATACATTTAGCTTCTACCAAACTATCTCAGAAACATATTATTCAAATATATTCACCAGATTGAGAGAACAGAGCACATACAGGAAAAGAAAAGGTATCGTATCAAATAACTTGTACTAGTCAGCTCCAGCTGAGCTTTCCATGTCAAAATGTACTGACTACAGAAACCATACAGTTTATTCTAAGACAGTGTCATGTTCATGCATGACATTTCTGTCACTTTTTAAGAAGTCTTTGCAATTCTTTGTGAAGTTAAATTTGCTGCAAATAAATATGCCACTTAATACTGAACATTTTAGCCTGTGCAGAAATTTACATGGACAAAAATCAATCAACAACCATATTACTTCAGATTATGATTTCCATGAATTCTTCAGAGAAAACAACACTAAATTAATCCCAACTTCTCCCCTGCAATCAATAAATATCTGTACAAATTATGGCATCAACATTTATTCCCCCATCAGAGCCATGAGAACTTGTCATCTCTTACATGTAAAGTCCATAATGTCATTTAAATTTTTAAGATATTTAAAATATTTAAATATTCTTTCAAATCCTCCTGCAAACAAAAGTATGTTTTTATATGCATAGATAAAGGTGGTCAATCTGCTTCCAAGTATTTTCTTGGAAGGATGGAGATAGGGATAAAAATCTTAAAAAATCTTCCTAAAATTCTGATTATGGAAAGAATTTCAAGGAACTAAACTGAGTTCCTTTCCACAATAACAACCTCTCCATGCTGGGAAGTTCAAAATGGCAGGATAGGGCAGAAGATCACAAAATTAATGAATGAATTTTTATTTAGTCCGAAAGGAGCCAAATTAAATTTGCAGCCACATTCTATAAATGGTCTTTCCCCCAAATTTTGTTTCTTGCTTTTGCCATTTAAACAACAGTATATAAAAGGTGGTATTTTGATGAGACAACTTAAAAAGTTTCTAAGTTTTATTAGGAGATTATTTGGAATGAAAGCACAGATTAACAGAAAGAAATTATCCTCTGCTCAAGTAAGTGGTTGCAACGTTGCTCCCAGGAGGATTTTTAGATTGCTTTGCATGGTTATAAAGGATATATGGCCTGCTAAAGTAGATCATTCATTGAGTCCCTATGCATCCAAGCTAGCTGAAACCCTCACAGGACATAATCTAAACAGGTTCTGTGAATGCTTCCGATCAGACATCCCCTTATTGCTGTTCTCATTTTGAGAGTCCTTAAATCCTTCATGCAATGGGCACTACATTTTTTTAAATAAACATCTCTGGATGCTTCATCAAGTGCAAACCCGGGGGGCGCTTCTCACGGATCTCCTGGCAGATTTGCATGAGATGCAACTACCATTTAGGCAATTTCCTGTGAGCAGGATTTTAAATCATGGTCTCAGCTGGAAAGCACACTCATCACATGTAGGTCCTCCCTATTACACTGCTTTTGTTTAGGTCTGGTTTCTCTGCTAGAAAGCTCTACTTCCAATACATCTCCAAGGTATCTACTATACAGATTGACTCTCTTCATCGCATGAAATTTCAATTGCTCTCACTTCTTCCTTTATTTCTTACCCTAGCTTCAAGCTTCTGATTGTAAAGTTTTCACACCCCTTATTTATGGCAAAACCAAATACACTTTTCAAATTTTTCTTGGAAAGAAGTTTTCTTCAAAAAACCCCAAATCAGGTCCTGCAGGAAAAGAATACCAACACCACCACCACCACAAAAACAAGTGAACAAACAAAAAACCCCAACCAAACAAAAAAAAATTCCTCCTTGTTGATGTGAGTTCAGAAGATGTGTCTTACATTTTTTCCTCTTATTTAGTCATGCTCCCCCACATGCACTATTCCTTTCCCAAGTCACTATCAATTCTTTCTACTAAACTTTGCAACTTTCATGTGCCCAATCTCTCTTCCTTAATGATTCCAATCAACCTGTAGCAGTAATTCTGAGAAATATATTAAATATATCAGAAATATGTGCTAAACATCCAAAAAAGGCATCCTCATAATATATATTCTAAATATGCACTGAGTATACAAAATAAGTACCATGACCTTCAAACTTACTGTAGCACAATGTGACAGACCTCTCCTTAGAGTCCTGTGACCGTGGTTGTGTCAAACCATCCATGTCACTCCTGTATTTAATGTTTTCTAGAGCCATACTTTTGTCATGATTAGATATATTACTTGTACATTTAAAACATATTACTATATAAAAAGTTTTCTGATAACATCATGCTGAGCTCTGTCAAAATGCGCAGGAGCTACCAAGGCAGTGTGCAAAACCATGCAATGTAACGACTAGGAATGGATATGTTTTGGTGAAGGAAAGTGCCAGAAGAATTTTAAGGATCAGCTCAGCATTTAACATCCCTGTCGCCCTTCCTGCTGCTGTAACTCATGTATTTCATGTAACTCTACAAGTAATTCATGTATTGCCAAATGCTGCACAGTGCCTCTTCTCCTACAGAGTCAGTTTCAAGTTATTAATAGGTTGGCTTGAGAAGACAACAGACTGAGAACCCCAGAAAAACATTAACCTGTAGCAGCATATCGTAAGTCTTCACTTTGAAAATATTAGCAATGCAATAATGTATATTAAGGCGTAGCTACACAGGAGTTGCTTGTAAGAATAACTACTACAAGAAGAAAGAAAAGACTGTCAGCCCAACAGCACATCTAAAGGATGAAGTTTTTGCCAAGGACATAGAAATTCACCACTTTATCAAGGACAGCTTTTCATGATTTTTGTCCTACTGAAATACGGAAGGAAGAAGACTTCTCAGATACGGGCAAGGCTCCCAGATGAACAAAATTAGGAAACACATTAATACATCAAACAAGCAAGAAAATTTTCTGCTTGATAAATAAAAAGCCCATCAATTTCACAGAGTTAAAACAAAGAAGTGAGCAAAAGCCTTTTTCTCTGTAACCTCGTACCTTCATATTGTCTGCATAAATTTTGTCTTTTTCTTTTTCTTTTTCTTTTTCTTTCTTTCTTTCTTTCTTTTTCTTTCTTTCTTTCTTTCTTTCTTTCTTTCTTTCTTTCTTTCTTTCTTTCTTTCTTTCTTTCTTTCT
>RAHM01000585.1:0-48765 GCA_003713295.1 Parotia lawesii | reverse complement strand
TCTTTCTTTCTTTCTTTCTTTCTTTCTTTCCTTCCTTCCTTCCTTCCTTCCTTCCTTCCTTCCTTCCTTCCTTCCTTCCTTCCTTCCTTCCTTCTAATGTAGACCTGCAGGTATTTTTATTGTCTCATACAGTGGAGATAGCAATTGTGTGGGGGATCTGAAATGCAGCATTTCAAATTGACTGTCACATACAGGGCAGCAGTTATTATATTTCTATTTCTTTTCCTGTTAGCCTACAAACAGTAAAACTCCTGCTGGCTCTCTTGTAAGAGATGTGGGCAAACTAAGGGAAAGATCAAGATCACCACTGGTAAAAACAAGATGAACATCCGTGTGCTTTCATTTAAATGCTCAGCTTCTAGCTCAATGCAGAATGACTCATGAGTTTCAGTAGAATATTAGATCCTTTCCTTCCCCACCTATTTAATTCACAATATACATTGTATATTCTATAAATCTATGTTTCATGATTCCTGGAAACTAATCCCTCAATGAGAAGTCTAATTCAAAAGATGTAAATATGCCTTATATAGAAAATATTTCTTGTGATGGGAGGATATTTATTCATCTGCAAAATCAGCTTAGGTTGCAAGACTGATAGAAATTAAAGATACACTTATTATTGGAGGTAAATTTATTTAAAGGTATTTCATTTGACTGGCAAGATTTTCAACAGCATGAGGCAGAGCTCAAAGAAAAGGTCCTTAATCGATACTTGCAAGCAGAAGACTGGAAATGCTATTGATGAGCTAGAGTTCACAGAATATACTAGGAATTAATTCAGAATTTCCAAGTCCTTGTTTAGGGGTTGCAAGATCAGAAAAATCAATCAAGGCTCATTTATTTGGTGAGCCATTTCACTCTTATTCACTTGTGTGGTGTTTTGTATCTCAAGAAGCCCCATCTTTCTGGATCCATAGTTTGTAGATCATACAAAAACCTTGTAAATGTTTGCTTAACTGAAGGTTCTCTCTTGTGTAATAGGAGAAGGTAGGGTAACTGCTGTTTATTGCTTTACTCCTTTGTCAAACAATTGGCTAGAGTTCTAGGTGTGCTAAGATTATCAGATTGAAAATGTTAGCCAATGCCTTTGAAAGCAAAGTTAGAATCAGAAAGAAATATTATTTTCTTTATGTAGGGTAGAAACGCATCAAAATGCAAAAAAACCTAACTCCTGCCTGGCCTTCCTCAGAATTCCACAGTATGTGCCAGTTGTAGCTATCCTGACTTGTGAAGGGCATCATCATCTTTGCCAAAAACATTCCTATCCCTGTTTATTTTGCCTGAAATGCAACAATTTTTACCAAGTGCAGAGAGAAGCTTCGAGGTAGTAGATGTCAATTATTTATGAACTAGATTCAGTAAGTCATTACTCATGAGAGTAACTGAACTGGCTTTGACAGTGCTATTTGCCTCAATAATTACTAGTAAAGAGTTCACAGTGTGATGCATAGTTTACCATCCACTTAAATACAAAAAAGGGCAGTCCGATACATCTTTTTCTTGTCATTTTATATTCCACACAGAGATGCACTTAATATGTATATTTGCTATAAAACTGATACTATAGTTTATTATTAGTACCAACAAACATTTTGTTGCTGTTCTTCTCCTGACAGGTATATGTGAATCATAAATTGTGAGCACAACAGAGATAGAAGTTTTCTTCTAGAGTCACTCTCAATCACAAAAAGAAAACAATAATTATACCAACCGAAATGGTAACATAAATTTACATGGTCTTCTACTGCAGATTCCAAATTCTTCAGTGTTTCATCCCAGCCTTGTAAAAATGGAAGTTCATTAGGAATAATGGTGAATACGCACATCTTGTATTTTGCTTTATTATGTATAAAGAGTTTTAAAACCTGTAGGAAAACCACATTCAGAACATCCAAGAGTCATATTCTTTCACATTTTGACTTTCCACAGAAAGCAGTGAACATTTTTTTTATGCCCTTGCTTCAGAAATTGCAGAGTTTCTGCAGAGTTTAAAAATTCTCTTTGGTATAAAAAAGAAACAGTGGGTCTTACTCTTGACCCAAAGGGATTTTCTGTGCAGAGAAGTGAATATGTGCTGAAACAGTGTGTCAATGGCTTCAAATACTGCAGTGAGGTTTGCTATAAAATGGGAGGGGCAGAGGGAGGGAGGGGTAATTGAGAAGATCACAGAAGGGCAAAATCCTATTCACAAGTGGTTGAAATTCATCAGAACAAAAAAGCAAAATTGGTGTTCAGTTGACAAGAGAGACAGGAAAAGTCACACACCAACTCTAGGACACGAAGAGAGCAGCTTGAAAGCTCTGACTATCAGCTACCTGGAGAGTTCTTAAAGACATGTACATGTCTTGTTATCTATGGTAGAAGAGCTGGAGGAAGGAGAAAAAAGGTTCTGATTCAGGATTAAAAACTTCTCTGAAAACCTTTCCTTCCTTGACTGCTATTGAATAGAAGAACTGGGTTTTGTGAGGAAAAGCAGAAATATCTGGCCTATATCAGGATGTATACACGTAATAAATGTATATATAAAGACACAGGGGTATACATGAACATACACATACATACGTGTCTATATATGTATATACACATATATTTTTTACAGATATAGATACACTATGCAGATGTTTTAATGTGACTATTCATTTGGGGATTTATTTTCCTAAGTCATATCACCTTGCATGTCCCTTATAAGGATGGTTAGGATGGTTTCTGTACATAAATTTTCTGTACATATCCCACCACTGACAAGCATCCGTTATTTCACCCGCCTCCATTAAGGAGGTATTAAACTGACTGGAAAGTTCTAGGGTTAGTGTATAATTATGACTTTATATAGAATTTAAACTAAAAGTTTATTGATATGCTTATATGTAGGATGGTGAAGTTTCCAGCTGGCAATCAAACATGTCTTGGACCCCAGTGTTTACTTAAGCAAAATAAAAAATTGAGGATATATCACACAAACATGCTTGAGAGGAAGAGGGAAAAAATGATTGTCCTAATCTCTGAATTCACACTTCTATGCCCGCCATGCTCCCTAAACAGGTAGACAGTAAAGAAATTGTAAAACATCTGTGATGATTGAGATTGCTATAAATTTACAGTACACCTAGTTTTCAATCAGGTTGTCTTTTTTACCCAGAAGTGGGGCTTTTGGCTTTTGGTTAATTATATTGTTTCAGGCAGCATGGCCTAAAGAAGTCAGCGAGGCAAAATTTACACAGAGGGGAAACAGTTTTCCTGGGCTCAGCTGAAAAAAGGAATTTTGTGGTGTGAAGAAGAGGTTCTGCACCCAAAAGCTTTTTTGTTTTCATCAGTTCCCTCAACCAGTCTAACTAAAAATTTTGCCTGAATCTGTGTTTACCTGTACTGTTTACCAAAGACAAATCTGATTTTTCTTGGTGAGTGAACTGTCCACAGACAGGTAGGTAGGCCTGTCCACAGAACAGCAGTAAGTAGTTCAGAGAGTCCCTGGTGGAATGCAGGGTCAAGCACAAGATGCAGAGAACATTTTTCAGGGCCCTCTTCCAGCCTCGTCAGCTAGTGCTTAAACCGTATTGCAACAACATCTGCAGGAAATTCGTTCTCTCTAGTTTCACTTTGCTTATTGAGAAAAGATGGCAAAACTCTTTTCAGAGGACCTGCAGAGACTTTGAAGATGCTAAGGCATCTAATTTTATTGGTTAATCTAATTTATTGAATCCTCAGTATCAGTAGATGCCATGGGATTAACAGATCGAGATCAGCTCTGCTAAAGGACGTGCAGGTGTTGGTGAATGATCACAGCCCAGAAAGTCCACCCTGTCCTGTGATTCATGCAGAGCAGTTTGGGCAGCAGGATGAGGAGGGGATTCTGCCCCTCTGCTCCAGCTTGATGAGACATCACCCAGAGTGCTGCATCCAGGTCTGGAGTTCTCAGCACTGGAATGGCACTGGTCTGTTGGAGCATGTCAGGGGAAAGGACAGAAAATATGATCAGAGGGCGGTACCACCTCTCTGTGAGCAAAGGCTGAAAGAGCTGGGGCTCTTAAGGTTGCCCAGAGATGAGATGGGTGCCTCATCTCTGCAAATATTCGAGGTCATGTTGGACAGGGCTCTGAGCAACCTGAGCTATTCGAAGATGTTGAATGATGCTAACTGCAGAGTTTTGAACTAGGTGACCTAGGTTGAGTGTCCCTCTCAACCCAAACCAAGTTAGGATGTACCTAAATTCTTTGGAGAAGGCTTTGACCAGCCAAATCTGAGTCAGATTTCTTTCTTCTGAACCAGTCTTTGTCTAGAATAAGAATTAGTGTGTATGGAGTAGGCCATGTCTGCCAGTCGACCTGACTGAAAGTAAACAGGGATCAATTGAGACTAATTGAGACTATCTTATTTAACCAAGTTCTCTTGGATTGTAGAAGAAAGAAATTTGTCTCCTTTTCTTGATCCCACTTATTTTCTCCAGTTTCTGATTATTGGATGGTATTTCTCACCCACATTCCTGTTTCACATTTTGGGGGGTGATGTGTATGAATGACTGCTTGATAACTGTCTCTTTGACAATACACTTTGCAGGGTGGATATGGAGTTATCTCAGTCTTTTTCCTTATGTGAGTGCCTTAGTTAACTCAGAAGTGAATCTTTCATAGTTATTTGTTGTTAAGTGTATGTTTCAACTCAGAATGAGCTCCATTTCTTGTCAGTGAAACAATTTGTCATATGTCAGGTAAAGTGTATGAAATTGTCCTGTACGACTCCATAGAGGGGCTGCTCTGTCGCGTCTAAGCAGGGTGTGTTTAAATGAATGAATTAATCAGGGCATTCCATTTCTATCTTCCCTGATTTTCCTCCATAAATCATCTTCATTTATTTCATCTTTAATTGTGAAGCTATGACCTCGTGTTTTGCAACCTTTTCTTTTATCTCATTATCTACTTAAAAGATTCGCACATATCATCTTTAATTGACACCTCAGTGTGACATCAGCAAATGGAGAGGAAATAGACTATTGAGAACAGCACAATGTCCTACTCATTGCATCAATTATGTTTCCCCAAACCACTGGGGACATTTGAGATTTTGCATCTTTGGGTAGGAAGAATTCTAAACTGAGGTCGTCGAAAAAGCCAGACAGTTTCTTAAATCAAAACCCTAGCAACTAAAGTTTTCTTGTACGTCTTGATGTCAGTCGCTCATAAATTTTTATGAAGGTGCCAAGAACATAAATCTGGGTTTTAGAGTCCCCAAGAATCTGCGGTACATTTTGTTTCTGTTACCTTAGATTGTCCAGTGTAATGTGATATAAAATTTCACTCAGAGTATTCAGTGTATAAAGGATTCACAAACCACTAGCATCACAGGTTATATATATTAAATTGGGGAAATAAAATCCTCAAAAACAGCTTGCAAATTTTTATCCCCTGTCCTAACAGCTGTTTGTCCTTTATAAGATCATGCATGCTTTAATCAAAACAGATCTAGACAAGATCTTTTTCAAATTAATATGGGTGGGTACGATGTTGAATGCATTCAAGACAAAGAATAATGTTTCTTCTTCACCATAATTTCTAGAAAGCAAGAAAATTTGGAAGATGGGAAAATAATTCCATGCTATCCTTTCATCCTACCATACAAAAGATAAAGTAATGGTTCTAGGTTTTTTAAAATTCAACCATTTCCAGGGAGATTTTCTATTGTTTGCTGTATTTGCCTTTGAAATGGAAATTTCAGAAACAAATATTAAAACTGTTTTAATAGCCTTGGCATATGCTGTGTGAAATTTAACATTGCATACTGTTCTCTGTGACCTTGCAGGAGTAAGTAACAACACAGTAGCTAAACCACATAGCTCGAGAACTAGATCACAGCTTTGAAAATGTAGTAAAAAATCTAGAGGTACAAGATATGGTCATCCAGTCCCAGTCACTGAACTTCACAATGTATTGAGTTTGTCACACCTTTAGCGTTACTATTAATAATAGTTTTTGTCCTTGAAAAAACATCATAAGTTGATGTGTTTAAGTCATTTGTCTCCCATAACATTGGGACTGAGAAGAAAAAAAAGCAATGGTGAGCAATTTTGCTTTTCACTCTAGGAATTAACTATGAAACTGTACCCATGTATCTTCAGAGCTTATTTATTATTTAGGAAAGTTTTGGGTTTTAATTATTACTTCAGCAGGTTTTCAAGTAAAACAGGGCTACCCTTTACAATATATGGCTGTATATGATTCCACTACAGTGCACCGTGTACTCCTTAACTGTTGCAGGCATGTCAGACCTTGTGGAATAACTCAGCGTTGCATTTGAGTTGCTCTGTGTCTAATATCTCAGCAGCAGCTTGCAGCAACATAAAACAGCAATAAGAGAAATGGGGAGAAGAGTCTCTTCTCCAGCAGCTTCCTGGCTTATAAATATTTTCAAATATGCTGTTCAAGTCCTAGGTAAGATCAGTACAATGATCTTACCTAGCACTTACATAGCGATTTAAGGAACATAAAACTCAGTTTAATAGTGAATAATCTAACTTACATTAATGACATTATTTTTAACAAACATGAAAGATTTTTTGGCATTTATTTTCAGCTATGTATTTTTCCTCTTTTTACAGAACCAATTGCGATATGAGAGTAAAGTAGACATGATTCCCTCTGCTTGAAGAAACCAAACTTGTATCTTCAGGAGATAGCCATGATTAGCCTTTTTTCCTTCCACTGTATTTTATTAGAGTCAAATCTTATTCATCCCGATGAAGAAGGATGTATGCTTGAAAAAATTATTGAACTGGACGAAATACAGAAATGAATATGGTGATGAAACTTTCAGAATTGTCTAAACTTTTTGTGACTTTTAAAGTACCTTGGCCCAAACACATATCTCTGCTACATCGTGTTTCCCTTCCTACTTCAGTTAGCCACATGTTTAATTGATGCGAGTTAAAGTAATGAGCTGTGTCATTATAAAGTCATAAAAGCCTTTTGTGTTCTATCAGACATACACAAAAGAGGGTTGCTGTACCTGGAAAAGCTTACCTGACTATAGACTTTGAGGTAGATTAGCAACTTCCTTCACAAGTCTAGCAAAAATACCCAGCATTTTCTTAACAATTTCTAGGTGCTTCCTTTTGTGCTTCATTTCCCTACCCAAACAAAAACACATGGTGGCAAAAAAAGGAATTTCTCAAATGGAAAAACAGTGTAAAAACTAATGAGTGGCTGAGCAAGAGCGACATCTTCCAACTAGCTACCCCTTGATATACAAGACCAACTAATTCTTTCCTAATGGACCTCCTTTATCTTGCACCTTTTCTCCACACAAATGTAACACAGGCCTTGGAAATAGTACACTATGATTTCCTTGTATCCAGTTGTATGAATATACATCTCTTTAGTTAGAACCAGTCCTTACTTAGCCATCTTGTCTGTTTTCTTCTCAGACCTTGTTTGGATTGTGATTGGCATCTCAAGGTTCAGTATTTTTTCTTAACTTCATATGGCTAATGGGTTTGAATAAAAAATAGTATCTTTTCTCCAGTGACTGTGACTGGCTGTTATAAGGTGAGCCTCTTTCCTGTCTCATTTCCTGATTAATTACTGTGTTTCTTCCAACCACATAAAATGTTCTCTACAAATCACTGATACTAATTTTCATCATCTTTAGACAGACACAGACTTGAAACCCAGGTCACTTAGGATGGTATAACAATGCAAGTGTAATTTAAAGCCAATATCACATTCTGATTAAAGGCGAACACATCTCTATCCTATACAATTTGTGAGATGGACAACTGGTTTTACCACATGCAGATCTAGTGATCTACACTGGCTTTGCTCTGCAATACATTATTCGCTGCCTTCCTGCCTCTTTGAGGCCACACATCAGCCACAGTGATCTGAGCTGAACAATTGCCCACTAGGTAGCATTTATTATTGGTTACTATCCCAAGGTGAAAGGCAACTATAGCTGTTTCCAAAAATTGAAATCTCATGACTCTGCAGTTCTTTCCCATATCCCTTGTGGGCATTTATACCTATTTCTGTCGTGTACCTCCAAAGCTCTAACCCTTAGCTGAGCTAGTTTGTCTTCACTGCTCAGTCCTGCTGTGCTTGCTCTTTCTCTTCTAGTTTACATCTCAATTAAACCATATAGTATTGGATATCCAACTGACCTTATATGAAAATAACAGAACTATGTGACAGCTGTAGAAAAATCAAGTAAAAATTAATTTAGTGGTACAAAGATAAACTTCAAATTGTGCAAGGTTTGAAAGCAAACAAATCAATATTCAGAAAAAATTTGGACAAGAACAAGTTATTTGATTCACAAAATCATAATTGATTTAGTGAAACTCCAGTACATCAAAGACAAACTAAGCTGTTTACCTGAAGAACTTTTATCTGCTTCAGGAAGATGGCAACATTAGGAGAAGAAAAGAAGTGTAAAGTTACTAGGCTGCTAAATGTCAAGGTTCCTGCAAATTGAGAACAAACAGTGTAAGGAAAAAGTGAAGCAGAGATGGAGAAAGCAAGTATTGTGACTCGACATGGCAACAAAATTCAAAAATAGCAATTCATAAAGTTATGCCTTCTTAAATGTTAAGAATTATCAGTGACAGAGATATAACTCTCAGAAGTAGCCACAAGTTTTGTCCTTGCTATTTATTATAAAATCCTCTCAACAGAAGTCAAAATAAGAGAAATACAAGTTATGCTCATAAGCTCTAGGTAATATCAGTTTTAAAGTCAGTAAAAGTCAATGTTTTGAGTACCCTCTTTTTAAGATACTGGAATTAATGTGCAGTAAATTATTTTGTTGCTGGTAAATTTTTATGCTCTTTTAATTAATTGCTTTCACTGTCAGGCCATTTGAGCATCAATGAATTTCAGTAAGGCTGAATGCAGAAAAATTTTTATTTCTTGAATGCATCTTATAGCTGAAACAGGTTATGAACCCCAAATTCAGGTAATGGTATCTTACAAAAGCATTTATAGACCTCTAGCTCTTTCTAAAACATGCTGTGACAAGAGGAATTTTTACCATAATATTATGAAGATTTATATTTTAATCAAATCATGTCAGTATTGTCATTAATAATTACTGGCAGATCTAACTACCATTCTGTAGTTTAATATATTACTTATTTACATTAACTGAATAGAGTGTCATTTTACCTGACAGATCAAAGTAGAACACTGTTATGGAGACGGCAGTGGGAACAACATACTTAAATTTTGTTTCATTTGACATTTGAGTTAGCATGTAAATCAATATCTGACTTCTCCAGAAAAGCCTCTGTTTTTAATCCACACAAGTGAAACTACTGGGAAGCAACCATTCATTTAAACTAGTTAAATGCATTTGTCTAAATAGGGTTCTACAAAGTAAGCATTCCATTTTGTCTTTCTGCATGTTCATTTAAAATGTCACTGAGTCAAAACAGATTGAGTTTTCCTGTGTGCTTAAAATACTGGTGAGCAAATGCTTTGTAAATATTTTTCAAATAAACACATTTTTACTAAATATTTTAATTATATTTTCTAATTATGTATGTTTTCACCATTGCAGATATGCAAACGTTTTCTGCTTTACATTCTACTGATACCCAGTTTGTTTAGCAAAATTTAAAAAAAAATTAATATTAAGAAGGCATTTTGATAATGAAATAGATATGTGTGGCAATAAAAGGTGAATAAGGTGAAAAGCTGAATAAGAATCAGTTCTGTTTCAGAGCCTGAAATAGCTGGAATTGTTGGCCATGATAAGAAATTTAAAACTTAGTTGTCTGAAGTATATAGTGAGAATAAAGTGTTTAGTATGTTCCTATTCTGTGCTACAACACCTCTGGATTTCAGATAACACATCTTTCAGTTGGTGCCAAGAAAATGAGAAGCACAGGATGGCTAACCAGGGACTTTTTGAGTGATTGCTTATTGTCCAGCTTGACAGGAAACTGCTTGGCAGAGGCAAAGTGGAATTCAGTTCTTCAGTGTATTACCCTCATCATGACTACGTCACAGAGGACTTCTGGGATTTGCACTGATTAGAAATTCAACACTGTGTATTCTACAGCATTATATTAGCAATCTGGTAAAAATTGAAAATCCTTTAAAAATTGGTTGAATTTTGACAGGATTTTTAGTCTTAGCATTCCTTTACCCCAATTTTCTGAGTTCAGTATACAGATATAATAGAAATACTTACTTATTTAAACACTCTCATAAATTTTACTAATTGATCTTTCTCTTAGAATGTGTACATTGAGTGGTTGGAAAACACATTTTATCTTGCAGTTAGTTTTTTCTCTCTAATGCAGAATAGAAAGACAGTGATCTTTGAACAGATTACAGCAGGAATGAGAACCTTCCCAATGAACTAATTCTGTTGTTTCCTCACCTGAAGTAAAGAACAAAGAGTTTCATTTAGGAGATTGTGCTCCAGATTGTGCTAAAAGATATCCACCCTTAAAATTTTGGGAGCAGTTGGATGGATAGATGGACACAATTGCTTTGTAGACGTCTTCATTTGATGACGAGTTTGCAAGCAAGCAAGTTTGCAGACAAATTTGCAAGGGTTTGCTTATGTATGCATCTCCTAATGAACATTAAAAAAAATTAACAGACGAGGGCCTGTGGCCCAAATTTATTTGCTAATTGTAGGGACAGTCTCAGACAGAAAGGAATGTTTTCGCTTCTGCCTCACGTACCTCAGCTGGCAGCAACACTCTTAACCTTAAGATAGTAATAAGTCAATTATCAAAAATCACTTGATGATGTTTTGTGTAATCAAGAGCTTCAATATAAACCTTTTGATTAGTTTTCAGTAAAATATGTGTTTATTTCTGCTACCTGACAAGCTGACACTGATAAATTTCATAATTACTCTTCAGTTTTCAGCTATAAATACAATAGGGATTGCATTTATCCCACTGCTATCCAAAAATTTCTAGCTGGTTTTCTATGTGTAAACATAAGACATGCCTGACATAATCACAAAAAATAAATTAATGATTAATAATAGCTTTTGTTCTATATTCACAAAACATTCCTGAATGATGATATAATTCTAACATATATGCTATTTTTGCATTTTGGGAAAATGATTGAATGTATATATCCTGAGTGCAAAATATTTCTGTGCTCCTTCTGTAGGAGAGCTGAGGTTGCATGGTGAGCTGATAAGTCCTGTGCTGTTCTCTGGCTGCTGACTGGATGCATTTGTGTGAACAAAGGCATATCCCTAACTTTTTTTTATACAAACAAGATCAATTTACACAAGTGTACAGAAAGAGAATTTAATAAGAAAGAGTAGGAATCAGCTGAACTAAGGAACTTTTGCTACCAGATCAACCATGGTTTGAGTGCTCTTTCAGTAAATTCAAGACATACATATTCAAAATTCCATTACTTGGAAATTAGTAGTATGCTATGGAGACTTCCCTCCTGAATCCTTAATTTTAGACCAGTGTAATTTTGTCTCATCATTGTATTTTTCTGTTACTCACTGCTGACACAGGCTAGGGTTTGTTTTGTTTTGTTTTAATAACATGACTCCTAGCTAACTGACTTCCAGTAGAAATACCTTTTTTTGTCCTCCTTGACATCAGTGTTGCAGAAACAGAAACCCTTGCTGTTGAGTTTCAAAACATCGTTAATGCAGAAAGATCTATAGACAGGCTATGCTTCATATGACAAGGATATCTTATTTAAGTTGAGAAATGAAAGCAGATAAAAAATGCAGCTCTTCTCAATTACTCTAAGTCACGCATTACATTTTAGAAAATATGATTTAGTGAAATAAATGCTATTCTTACATGATATATAAAATACATCTACTTGACTTCTGCCAAATTCTATCCCAGCATGTTTTTCAATTTTTCTCTTTATTGAAAATATGCAGTGCATCAAACAGATCAGAATTTTGTTTGAAGAGGTGAAGGAATGAGAATTTGCTTTATTACTTTATTTACCTTAGTCAAACTGTATCATTATTTCAATCATGCACTAGTCTTCGATGTATGAACTCTTCCACAGAACTCACTATTTCCAAAGTTATTTTCATCTGTTCTGTGGACTGACACCAAAGCCTACCTGTCTATAATGTATTTGCAAAGAGAAGTTTAGTTAGATGCCTTATCAAACTTAAATAGAAAACCTGATTGCAAAGAACCTCTGTAACTTCTTAGAGAGTCAGTTAAGTATTTGAAAGACAGCTATTAGTAAAACCTCTACTCCCTTCCTTAGTTTACATTCACTTCTTGGTGTTTATTTGATATAATCCACACCAAAATCCCAGATATGAAGATCCATGTGAGAGTTCACGTTTGTCAATGAGGCAGCCTCGCCTGCCTGCCCACTTTCTACCTTGGACTTAATGAAAGCCCACAAAACAAATGTATCTTCCAATGTTATTTCAGACTCCTGCTCCATTTTCCTGTCCTTTCAACTAATCACTCCCTGTTAAGGTGCATTCCCCGACGCATATTTTTCATCTTCAAAGACTACCAATCTATTATTTTTTGGAATTACTTTTCTCTTAGTATTATTAGGATGAAATTTCAGGCTTGTAAATAAGTATGGAGAACACAAAAACATTCTGAATCTTGCATACGTCCATTCTACAAATACATTCTTTAGAATCTGACCATCAAGGTGATATTTCTTAACAAGATTCAGGGAAGAAAAAAAGTTTTTCTACTATAATTTTACTGTAAAGATATTTTAATTTTTTGAAAAGCACAGAAGATGACAAGGACTTCCATTGTTACACACTTTCAATTTGGAAAGTCCTTTAAATATCCACCTGAGAGAAATACAGAAACTTTGGTACTGTTTTAAAAGTCCTCATAAGACATTTAGGTAGCCTTTCAAAAGTTAGAAGACCTCACTTCTGCTGTTTTTGAAGTGCTCTGTGCTGGCATTTATGGCAGAACTCAATACAGAAATAGATGATAGTGAGAAATACAAAAATAAAAAAGTAGTTATTACTATGAATATCATAATCCTCTATCTAGCAAAAAAACGCTGGGAGTGAGGACACTTGAAGGGCAACCTGGAAAAGGCTCTGACATGGGGAACCTGAAAGCTGTTCAGATGGATGAAGTCAATGTTCAAGAAAAGACAAAATCTAAGTAACAACATAAGTCACAGAACAAACATGTTTAGTTCTTTAGTTACTTGAGGTTGGTTAACCTAGAGTGACCTCATCAAAGAAGACAGCAATGACTTAAATATTTCTTCTGTACTATTGCCTGTCTATCATCACATGTTTGATTCCTGCTAACTTACTTCACCGGGCTTCCAACTTTCTTACGTGAATGGCAATGAAGGGAAATTTAACAGAGCTGATAAAGTACATAAGTATGGATGCTGAAAAAGCTCCAGCAGAGAATTTCTTCAGCTCTCTGCAGCATTTTTATGAGAGTTCTGTCTTTCCTATGCAAGTAACTCAAAACAATGTTACAGTTTTGTAAACTTCTTGCAGCTGCAGGTTGTTTTGCAAAATTGTTATGGTTTTAACTAAAAAAATATTCAGAGATGAATGTCTTAGAACTTGACCAATCCCCTTAAGGGGTGGATGGCAAAAAACCCAATTACCTTATGCCATTTAATACACTTCTGTGAACTAACATATAAAAGCCTTCTGAGAATTCATTAAAGCACTTCCATTTATCCCTGAGCCTGGACTTCGTGTCGTTTCTCTGCTCGTCTGTCGAGGAAACAGTGACACATAAGAAATAATTACAATAAATTATTTTCTTGTAAATAATTTTTTGTATAGATTGTAAATATTTTTTGTAGGTCACATGTTGATATCTTCCAATATTTGATATCTAGCTTTATAACTTTCACTAAGGATTTCAGAATTTGCTAATGTAAATATTTGATAATTATTTAGACACTGCTAAAAGCGTCCAAATTGCACTGCAGATATGGCATATATCATTCTTCACGGTCTTACAAAAAGGCTTTTTAAAAAAGTGTTCCTTGAAACACACTTTTCAGATACCAAGAACAACCTCAGTTATACATGTTCATCGTGTGAGGGAGCAAGGGAGGAGGTGGGTCTGTTTGGGTTTTTTTCCTGATTAGTATGGCTCCCACATTAGTCTACCAATATTAATGGGACAGCATCAGTGAGATTCCCTGCCCTTGTAGTTGAATCTTCGCTGCTTACAATTCCTGTCTGCACAATGATAAAACTCATGAATTTGTATTTTTCCTCAACATTTAGCTTCTGGAGGAGAGATGTCATGTAGAGATTTATAATGACAAACGCGTAGTCATGATTGGATTTGGAAGCACCTGATTGATGTCTGAATTTGGATGCATGCTCTACGGTTCAAAATGTTCCCAGACCACTTCTAGATTGCACAGTAGCTGAGTGTATGGAGAGCATGTCAGCCTACTGCAGTTCTCACTTCTAGCTCCTTCACATGCAGGAGGAAAGGAAGGATAAGATGAGTCAAGGAGGATACAAAGCGAAGGATAAAAAGGTACTTTACTGAGGACTTGGGATCTGTTTAGAAGCTCAAAATTATTCTTGGTCCCCTTGCGAAACCTGGCACCTCTGTAGCCCTGGTGAAAGCTTGGCTGCCTTCACTCTAGAAGAGCCATGCCATGAACACTCTACATCAGGAAAGATTAATATACTAGAAAAATCAAATAGCATGTTTATTTCAAACAGCGATCATACAGGAACTGCTCTACATTCACGCAGAACTTCCTCTGTTATTTGGTTATAAAGTACTAAGAAATTCAGAGTTATAGCCTCCAAATGTCAGTCATGAGTAGTCAGCATTCATACAGGTGGAAAACACTCACCTGTGGGGATTTCATACCTTCACAGAAATACAAGATAGATGATGAAACCATAACACCAATGGTGTGCATTCAGAACAAATAAAACATATTAATTTTATTATGCTGTGAAAGGTAAAAGAACCACTTGGAATTAATTTAAGGATTGGCATTAAAAGTACTCATTTATTCATGAGGCCCTCAAGCTCAGATTATTAAAGTAACAATGTAGGGAATATTTTTCAGGGAAATGAAGTGAAATTCTTCAAAAGAGCATGCAGAGTGCACTTTTTTCACATCCCAGCATACAAATTCCTGTATTTAGGCAGTGATAAAAGCAAGGTTGTGCCTAGGGATGTTTTTTGGACTGAGCTGCATGAAACAGTAGCTCAGTTAGCACGTTCTCACTGCATATGTCATATGTGAATAAACAAATCTCGTAGTTAATGGACAAAGTTATCCTTCATTTTTTACCATGGTTTCCAAGAGTTTTAAGCATGTAACAAAACCTCACAAGGTTGACATCCAGCATATGCTAAATCATTTCTCTGACAGTTAAGGTTCTTTACAAAAATCTGGTACTTATATAACTCCCTTCAAGATATCTGAAATTGGTGCTTTTCTTAAAGGACAATGATAAGCATGTGAGTCAATAAGTTGCTGCAATTTATCATAATTCATTTCAGTAACGTGTAGAGAAGATATACAAAACTCTGTGTTGTCTGGTGATCTGATAAAACTAATATTTTTGGTTGTTATACTTTTGATAGTATTCCCATGTTTTACTCCGCTTAGGGCATCACCACAGTCTTTTCCATATTCTATCTTCTAAAAGGCCTATATGCATACAGAGCTTTTAAAACTTTACTTACCATGGTTTGAAATTGGCATCCAAGGATAATTAATTGAACTTTGCAGCTGCAATGAATATGCTCTTGTATCTCAAACATATTGTGTGGGAGTGTTCTTGAACTCCTTTGGTCTTCTGAAAATACTACATTTTCTATTTCAGTCAACCAGATGCAGCAGTCCTTCCAGTTGACTTTTGTATGATTTTGATCAGGACCTGAATGTCCTGATTGTAAATTTTCATTGAAAATACTTCATCCATTTATGGACAAGTACATGCATACTCAGATAGATTTGCACTCACTTAGAGCCAAAATGCTGTGACATGAGTGTTGTCTCTAAAACATGAAACAACAGAGAAGACACAGTGCCTGTCTCTGAGCTGTGGTTGTTGTTTCATAGGCTGTAGCTTATCTAGTCTGTGATTGTTTTCAAAGCAATTTTAATTTCATTTTCTTTGTAGGACTTCATGTCAAATATTTTATTTTAAAATATCTAGTCTCTATACCATTCAATTGATTTTAGTCAAGCATTAATTTATAAATATTGCCCCACCTAAATTCAAGGGGAGAAAGTCTGAATGCCACCAATAAAGTCAATGAGAGTCTTTTATAAAGCAGATATCTCATAAAAATTTGCAAGGTAAGAGCTTAGAGGATTTTACTTGTTTCTTTTTTTTTTTTTTCTGACCAGTATTTGCAGCCTTTGCAAAATGAAGGAAGGCATTTGGTTCTTAAAAGGTCTTGTGGTCTTTTAGCAGTGATTTTCTGGGCACTTGGTATTTGCTGACCTGTGATGGTCTACCTGGCTGACTAGCACCACTTTAGGTGCTCTGGATTTCTAGCCCCTCTTTAAAGATAAAAAAACCTCTTTAACATTTTTAATGCTGTGTAATGACTTCCTTGCTTCAAATGTGAGGGTCTTTTATCTAGGTGTAGAATAGAGACCACGCAGTCCCATGTAACGAGCTATTAACTTTTTTTCTCACTTTTTTTTCATTTCCTTTGCTTTTTGTCATCAAATGGAGAAGACACTAGTCACCAGGATACCATCTGAATCCCAGGCATCCTTTAAGCTTATTAGTTACTCATTCAAATTTTCTATTTCCCACCAAGGTATCTCAGCTATTCCTTGTATTACAACAATCCTACAGCAAGGAAAGAATTATGTAAGTCAGTCAAATACAAAACAATCAGCTGAGGTTAATTGCAAGTAAATGCCACTTTAACATTATCTAAAGAGGGGTTTTGGGGAAAAAAAATCAGAAGAAACATAGACCACAAATTATTATTTTCCTATGCATCTGTACAAATTTTTATTGTATGGTGGTCATGAAAATCATACACATATTCTCACTTCGGAAGAGGTTTTTTAAAAAATACTGTTTTTAAAGGAATATTAATTTGTCATATACCAAATAAAAAAAATCAACAAAGAAACGAGGAATAACCCTTATAAAGTGTATTATAGTCCTGAGCCTTCAGAAAGCTTACCATTTTACTTTGACAAAGACATGTAAGTATTAAACCACTCCCATTTGCTTTAGTCCTAACAATCAAATTATGTAAGCAAATGCATTGCTTTATTCAGCAGTACCCAGTGCATATTATGTTATGATAAAACACAGGTTTATCCTCTCCTTAGCAGATTTGAGTGTCATCAGCACCAACATGCAAATGAAGTTTGTTGACTGGTTTAATATTATGTCCCTGCCTTCACTGAAAGTGTATCCCAATTATATGCTTATGTTGGCAGAGCTATTGTGAAAAACCTGAAAGTGCAAGTGCAGTAGATATTGTCTTTCCTAGTCCATAAATTACTTAATACGTACTTAGAGGCTGGAATTTTCGTATTACTGGAGAGATATTCCAAAGCTCACACATCATGTTCTCTTTTTCATTTGCAGTGGTTTTCAGCAGATATTTTTTTTAACATCGCCTTATTTTGCAGGAACTCTGGCTCTCTGGATGGTATGAATACATGTAGCTCTGTGTCTCTTCATATATAGATGCAGAAGAAATAGGAGACTATGAGAAATACAGAATTTTGTTTGCTTGTTTCCAGTGTATTATTATCAGATGAAACTCATTACATGTTGTGCAATAAATACAATTTTAGGGCAATTATTTCTGAAAATGTTTAATAGTCATTATTTAAAATACATGATGGAAAACTTCTGGTTTTGAACTGAGAGCCTCAATGAAATAGTGGGAGGAGAATAGCAGCAGTAATGTGCTAAGATGTATAGCAAACTGTCATTCTGAGGTAGTAATATAAAACTGTCACTCCAATAAAGTAAATATTTTTGATGTCTAAATGGTTTAATCTCAATTAGAACAAATAATATGCTTTATGTGAATTATTTTTCTTTTTCTCTCTCTGTTTTATCCCTTTCCTCACTCCTAATTTCTTTCCTCTCTTACTCCTGCTACCCATCTGCCCTACAATTAAAGTATCATTCTTCAAGATCAGGATTATTAGAAGTATTAATCCTTACAGATGCCTGTGAGTAACCCAGTCATGACTATGTTTCAGTCATTAGTAGGATTAGTCATTAACAGTAACTTTATGATTTATCCAATGTTATTAGGATAAGACCTTAACAGTTTTGACTTCTGTCTTTCTGAAAAAAAAAGGTTCAGCAAAAGTGGGTAGCAAAGTGTTAGCAGAACACAACATTTCAATAAGAAGGATAAAAAAAGATTATTCCGAACAGTGTGGGAAATGTAAAAGGTGGCAATTAGCTGTGGAGAGTGACAGGAAGACCACAAAACAGAGAACCAAGACAAGGAATGGAGAGAAAGGGAAAAAGAATAAGTCAGGAAAATACAGAAGGTTGCAGTAAATGCATTATTTTGAAGAATGAGAGCCATTTTAAATTAGCTTCTGAAATGAATACAAATCCAGTCAAAGGTAAAAGATTCTTATCTCTTAAACCTTAAGAATAGCCTGGTCACATGTGAATATCAGGAAGTATAAATATCATGAATGTTGAAATTATAATAGTTGGCATGGGACATGATAAAATATATTAAATACAGAATTCTAAGGTGAAAATGAGAAAAGTATCTATAAATGAAATATGTAGGCAGAGATTGCTGATCCCAAGTAGTTAGAGCAATATAGTATTTGTATCAAATTAAAGAAAAAGATAAAAAAATCTTCAGGTAAATTTAGAATACAAATAGAATAAAATAAAAAAAATTAAGCATTATTATTAAAAAAGCAGCAGTACATAGAGCTGCACATAATTTACTTTCAATGGCTTTCTGCAAACAAAAAAACCTGAACAGGTTTTAGTCAGGTTTGTTTAGTTTGAGGTTTTTGTTGTTTGATGGTTTTTGGTTTTGTTTTTTTTTTTAATTACTACAAAATACAAGTGGAATCAGGTCTTTTGGAAGCTTTTGTAAAGCTTGATGAGCAGAAAAATTGTTACACTTTATTTGTGTGACAGAAAATCTTGATATGCTTAAGGTTTCGTTTTTGTCATCACAGGGGGATTTACTGTGGTAATTTTCACTGTGGCACTCTGTTAGATGAAATCCCTAATGTATATTAAGCATTGTAAAGAATGCAGTTAGAAAGGTTGAGGATTTCAATGTCAAATGTATATTTATATAACTATTGAAAGCATTGGATGAGAAAAAAAAAGAGAACACTGCCAATTAAATACTCAGCTATACTTTTAGACAGAAAATAATGAAAATGGGAATCATTATTTGTAAAAGACTTCAGGATTTGTCCAGGCAAGTATAATGATGTTTTCCTTCATTTGACACAGCATGTCTGTTTCTGCAATGAGAAGCACTTGCAAATTCTAGGCTTCGTATTTATTCACTAAACTCAAATGGTTAATCCAAACCTACTCTGAAGAAGCATGAGGTTTCTTACCAGGACTTCAGCTTGTCAGTAACAATCCTCTTCTATCAGTAGGAACTCAATCTGTATATTCTTTTCCTAATTGACTGTATATTTATGTTTATGTTATTTTATATACTATTAGAAAGTTGTTGTTCTATTCAAATTAACAGTTATATTTTTCAACTCTTAAAGCATCTACTTACTCTATCTCACAGCACTAAATGATTAAGAAGCACAAAGCTGCCCAGTTTTAAAGAATTTCTTTTCCTGGAGCAGTGGTGGTTGCACCTCTTCCTGGCAGATGCTGCTGCTGGTTGGGTCAGTCCTGAGTGGGTAACAGACCTGCAGCTGTTCACCAATCTGAACTCACAAAGCAGCTCTCAGTGACAGAGAGGTCATGTGAATGACATCTAAGGGACGTCTTACTGTAGTGGGTTGACCTGAATTGACGGACAGCCTGTTAAACCAATTACGCTTCTCTCAATTTCACATATTTAAACCGCGTGGAAAAGGCGGGATTTGGGGAGTTTTTTTGTTCCAGCTCGGTGGTGGGACGGGACAGAGCGGGGGCCTCATAGCCCAGGGCCCCACCGGGCCGGGCGCCCCTGCCCCTCCTGCCCTCCCCCACTCCCAATGCCGCAGCATGGAGCCTGGGTCCCTGGGAGGGGGAACTATGAAGCCGTCCGATGCAGTTTTCTTAAGAAGCCGGCGGGAGCTTCCAGCCTACAGCCAGCATACTTCACGCCGAACTGAAGCATATCCTGGGCAGTTAGCGGCGCAGGGAGAGCAGGGGGCTCTCCTCACCGTGGACTCTGAACAGTAACAGCAACTTCAGGGACAGAAAGAGAAAGAGAAAGTTGGTCACGTGGGACGAAGCTCCAGAGCCTCTAAAGATGGCTTCGGGAGAGAGCAGAGGGCGGTGCCGCGCTTCCCGCTCGCAGCTTAAAATACTTCTTGCAATGCCATGGTAAAAACTGTAATATCATAACTGTCTCTTTAATCCATTTAAAGTACATGGAGGGATGCACAATTCACGTATAGCTTGTGAAAGTTGTAAAAGTGCCCATGCCAGGCTATTTAAAAGCAGAGAAAAAGGGCTTTTAAGAGACTAGTGGCAAAAAAACCTTTGTGTTTAAGCCAAAATAACTCATCCTTAAAAAGATTAATAACCCCATGTAATGGTCCATGTCTTGCAGCGTTACAAAACTGTGAGTGTTCATGGAAGAAATGTTTTACACCACAGTATTTTTTTTCTTTTTTTTCCCCTTTTTTTTCCTTTTTCTTTTAAGTCTGTTAATAAACTTCTTTATATACTGTAAGTTTTGTGCCTGCTTTGTTTTCTCCTAATTTTTATCTCACACAGAAGAAATCAGTAAGTAATCCATATTTCAAATCGAAACCACTACACTTACAGATCCTGGTTTTGCTGGACAAAGACGCCAGAGACATCCTGATGAGAAAATACTGTGGCATCCAAGGACATAGCAAAATTCACTTTTTGTGAGTTTCAGCGCTGTTTCACTGATTCCTTTTAAAGTCCTGAAGAAGATTGCCACCATGAATTCATCATTTTAGGGCCCTCTTCCAACATTGTCACAGAGGTTTCCAAATGTGTCCCCCTGGACAGAGTCTGAGCCCTCTACCAGCAGTCTGGTACAGGCACATAAATTACCAAACCTTGTTATTAGATACCTCTCTGCCCCACCTGTGCTTCCATTTTCAGGCTTCAGGATAGCCTTAAAGATTATTTATGTTGTCTGCAATTTCAGAAAGAAGCAGGAGAGTCCCATGTCATTCAGGACAGCCGTGGATCAGGATGTTCTTCTGAGCATCTTTGTGAGTCAGAATACAAATACATGTGCTAAGACTCCCAACAGCTACAGCAAAAGCTTCCTCCATGAGTGACAGAAGGGAGCTCCAAAATCCTTAACTGGAAAAAAAGTCTCATTGTTACAACCACTTTCTGTCTCTTCATAAAACAGTTGGTTTTTTTTCTGAATAACTCTGTAGTAATATTCATTGGGGAGGTGCGGGAAGGTGCGGGAAGGGAAAGTGCGGGAAGGTGCGGGAAGGTGCGGGAAGGGAAGGTGCGGGAAGGTGAGGGAAGGGAAGGGAAGGGAAGGGAAGGGAAGGGAAGGGAAGGGAAGGGAAGGGAAGGGAAGGGAAGGTGTTTCAAATTAGTGCAAAAGGCTAACAAAAGGTTAGGACAGCCTAGAAAATATATCCTGTACTGATAGAGCTACGGTTGAGTCAATTTTAGGAGAAAATATTAAAGAATAAACAGATTTTATATGGCAGAATCTCTCAGCATAACCACAGGCACTGCTTGGGAGGCAAAGCTGGATGGACAGAAGCAAAATAGAAAATATGGTGCAAATTCTTCACAGTTGCCATATTTAAATATTGGAATAAATTAAGCAGGAACATGATAGATTCTTCAACTGCAATACTTTAAATAAAGCTACATGTCTTTCTAAATCATATGCTCTAGTTCCAGACAGAGCTATGGGCCCATGTTAAGCAAGTCGAACAGGATGACCATGATTGCCTATTTGAGCCTTGTATTTTACAAACAGATGAAAATGAAGTCATTAATTTCTCTGTCACAACAGTTACACTCTCAAACGTGTCCTTTTACCTGTCAGTTGTTCCTTATTTATTTATTTATTTGCTTGGTTGTTTTGTTTTTTTTCCTCTCCATAGTTATCTTTTTTGGAACCTCATTGTACAGAATGGTCATTAACTGTGATGGAAATGCCAATGTTTCCATGGAAACCTCTGTCCACTACAGAATATACTAGAGTAATATTTGAACCATTTGTCCATTTGATTAATTATGTCTTTGTGCTGAAGGCGGCTTGGCTTGATTTTCTCATCATGTATTAGAGAAGCTACTGCTCTAACAAATTGAGCTATTGTTTTGGGTCTATTCATCTTGGTACATCCCCGAGAGCTGATAGACATGTCAACAAAACGACTGTCCCTTAATGAGCTGCAGCTTGTCAGAACTGTTTAGGGCTTCATGCTAGGCACAAACTACTGTAATGACAGCTTCAGTTATTATGGCAATGAGTAGGATGTCTATAAAATAGTCTATAGAATAGAATGACCCTGGTTTTGATATCACATAGTTCGCAATTATCAGCTATATGTACACTATGTGATAGATTAATAATAGATTCCAAAGCTTTGAGATAATTTACTGATGAACTAGTTCTTCAGTCACAAAGAAAGGAGGTATAAAATATTTTCCCTAATCTCTTTAGCTGCTTTTTAGTAAATACAGAAAACAAAAGCCACAAAACAAAACAGAACAAAACAAAATCTCACGAAAATATCAGCTAGTAATTGTTTGCAGTTTTGCTTTGTGGGTAAATCACAGACATTGTGGCTTTCTGTAGTGAGGTAATTTCCATCTCAATTATATTTTTTAAACTTTCATTTTACTTATTGCCTGTACTGAGAATCTAGTAGGAATGACAAACGGTTTAAACGCCATATTCATGGCCTAAAAGGAATATATTTTCTAAAAAAAAAGTTATGTAAATCTACACAAAATTTACTCTGGTTCTTGCTCAATTTGCATCAACATTTTTGCAATTTTTGTGGACACATCTGTCACTGTGTTGTTTACATTAGTGCATATCCAGCTCTAAAATGTAAGCAGCTTTGGTGGCATGGGATAATGTCATACACATACCTGCTTATTTTTGGCAACAAGTTTCACATATTTTGAGAAATAATGGAAATATTACAAATCTGTATTGATTTTCACAGTGGCCTAGAATTTCACCTCATAAATGTGCACTTCTCAATTGAGAAACACACTCAGAATCAACAAAACAGGAACTAAGCTTACTCAAACCAGAGGCTAATTATGAAAATCAAGACAGACTTTCTACATATTTTTAAAATGTAGATTTATAATTTTCATTCTTAGATGTTACATTCAATTAACAAGCATTAAGAGTCACTGTATATGACATTTGCTTTAAATATTTCCCTGTGCAGCATCAGTGATTAAGCTGTGTCCCTAATAATCACAGATGGAAGTCAGCACCCTGTAGCTACCAACAGCCACATTTAATCAGTTAATAACTGTGGATTAAACTTAATTCAGATTAATTTGTATTAGTATAGAATTTGTAACTCAATTGCTTTCATATTAATTTACATGTTGTCTAGACATGACATCATATTGACTCTTTGTTTGGCCCAAACACTAATTATGAACCATGTAGCTAATGGATGCGAAACTTGCAGTTTAAAAGCAAAACAGAATTTCTGTCTACACCATACTGAGGGCCGTTCAATATTACAGTTTAGCATTGCAGGCTGGGTATTGCCTGGGAATGGCAGTTCTTCATTTGCACTTCAACCTTTTTAACAAAGTATTTTGTTCCTACGTGAAGAATATGGCTATTGGACAATGAAATTACTATCCTCCATCAAAAATTGTTAGCCTCAAATTTTTCTGGGAAAAGTTCAATGAGGAAAATGAGTGATTTAAAAAACCAAACCATACCAAACCAAGCCAAATCAGACCAGACCAAACCAAACCAAACCAAACCAACCAACCAAAGGGAAAAAAAAACCCAGCTGCCTCAAAAAAGGCCACATCAGAAGGGGAAAAACCTCAGCTGTTAACATTAATAACTGTTGTGGTACAAATTGGACTGAACCACTGCCAAGGTTATTTTATCATTTATAATTGTATCTGTTCTGGGGTGCCTTTCACACGAACCTGAGCTCAGTTATCATTTCTTGTCATAGTGCTTGACCCACTAACTTTCAAAGCACATTTTCAGGTAGGAGAAAAACAGTAGAAAACATCCTGGGAATTCATTAGAATGATATGTAATGATTTTCAATTATTTTGGTTTAAATAAATTATGTGTTTATATACACACACACACACAAGGTTAAAGTTCATTTAAGATAAGCTTTACAGAGTGTATTCATACTTATTTGTAAAACAGCATTTTTTAAAAGTATATATAAAAAAGATTTATCATTTATTACCTTGAAATTTTCATTAGTAATAATGGGAATAGTAAAAATATATTTTTTTTTTAAAAAAAGTGATTTATATTGCTCTGAAAATTTTACTTTCTTTAAATTTTAGTTTGTCTGTAGTACCTTCATAAAAACCACCCTGGATTAATGCTTCAAACAAACAGCACAAAAAACTCAGAAACAAGAGGCTGAGTTTACAACTCTGAGCTGAAACTTTGTTATTCCCATCTACTCATTTATTTCAATGATGGTCAACTAAGGTTATAACTGAGCAATAAAATAAGCCCGAACACATTTTGGGTTGGTTTTCGATTTATTTTTTTAGAATCTGAATATTCTCCACATAGTTTACATAGTTTGAAAAAAGGAAAAAAACACAATCTTTTTGGTTTAAAATAGCTCTGATGGATGTTGTCCGCTGTAGGAACATCTACTACTCTGGCATATTTTTTAACCTGCAGTATAAATAATGTTTGGCTGGCTCATCTGTGGGGTCGTAGTGTCACCTAGCGGCTTCTCCCGGCCTCGCCACCGACTCCTTTTCCCGGGCTGTGCGCTCGCAGCGGATCTGCCATCCATACAAAACAAGCGCCCGTCGTAGCACACACTCCCTCCCCTTGAAGCCGCCGTGAATCATTCAGCAGTCTGACACCCCTCTTTGCTCAGAGTGTGGCAGGGACACACCTCCATACAAATCCTCCCGCAATCAGCGCTGCAGTCCGATGTCGGTGGCACAGCGGAGAGGCAGCGCTTTCATCTGTGCCTGCATAAACCGCGTTCTGTACGTGCAGAGTGCACACGTGTAGGCTGAGGAGCTGCACTTCCACCAAACACACCTTAGGGCTGAGATATTTGAACCTGAAACAACAAAGGACATTTACCATTCATAACTTACTGTCACAGACACACGTTCTGAAAGAATAGAGGGGGTGAGCAAGACATACAGATAAGCTGGCAAGATAATTCTGACATGCAAGGTCTGTAGTTATATTTTATTTTCAAAAGTAAATGACTAAATTAGTATCTACTAATGAAGTAGTTACAAGATTATAGAGCTAAATTCAGATACTAAAGAAATGTATTTTATCTCCTTTACATACATAATGAAAAAAAATCTTTTAAAAAAATTATAAGATGAACTAATTTTAAAATAAAATGCTTTTATTAGCTATGACCCCCAAGAAATAGAAATTTTATAATACAGATGAGTGAAAATTCTTGACTCTTCTTTCTTCATATCGTAAACAAGCTAAGCAAGTGTCAATTAAGCTTTTGTAAATTTATAATGACTCACTCAAAAGTTCTACAAAAAGTGTCAGAAAATACTAGAACTCAAAATTATTTCAATGATTGTCTGTACTCAAGGCCAATGTTAAATAATTTTTTCAAAAAGCAGAAACAAATAAAGTGACCTCTGTAAAATTAAGACCAACAAAACCAGATTGACATTTTGGCACAGTGGAATTTTTATATTTCTTTTTCTAAACAAATAAAACTTTACTTCATTGTTCCATTCAATACACTTATATATTTCAAACAAAGTAGATCATACTCCCTCCCCTGCCCCCCTTGGATTTTTAAATTAAAAAACACCAATCACCTGGAACAAAACCAACCAGAAATTTTTAGACCTATACAGAAGACAGATATTTCAAATCACAATGTTCCATACACTTCTGCAGACTGAAAAATGCCAACCTCCCCTCGTAGTAAGAGTTCCTGAAGTTTTTCAAAGAGGTTATTTACAACTAACAGTGCATATTGACATTAAACTCCATTAAGCAATTGCTAAACTAATGCTCATAAAAGGTCTTAATGCTGTCAGCCTCGGTCTTGTTAACTTGAAGTATTTAGTTAACTAAATACTTCAGCAGCCTCAGTAGTTTCAGACGTGCGGTAACACTGGAACTCTTCTTAGCATTCTGCTTCTTTGTTGCATATAGGCAACACAACAGGAGAGTAAGCAGTTTATACATGATCAAATGTGAGAAAAGACTTCCCAGATGCTACTGAACTGCTCTGAAAACATAATTTATTTACTGTCTTTACTTCTGCTTTTTATATGGATTATATTAAATTTCTCTCTTTGCAGCTGTCTGGTCTTAGCATCTGCTAATGCTTTAGCGTAAATATAATGATTTACATTAAAACAGGTGTATTTCTTGAACAAATATATAAATTAAAGGTATAGTGATAACCTCTAGCTTGGCATTGACATTCTAGCCTGGAGATATTTTTTTTTAATATTTCCATGTCTTCATAAAAACCTGAAACAAATGAATTCACATGCTCCCAGTTTCCCTCGAATCTCATTGCTACAGGTATTGGCAGTGATCAAGATATGGTCAGTCACACCCAGCTGTTAAGGCCAGGCTGAGGTCAGAAAACACACCCTGTACTAGCCAAAGGAAGCAGTGGATCAAAGGGCAAAGCAAAGGACGTTGTGTAATAGTAGGCTTATGCTTGGAAGCCCAGGAATCACAATGGAAGCAGTATGAGGGAAGGGACCACAAAGTGAGGATCCAAACTGAATATGTTGGACATTGGAATTCTTTGAATTCTCTCCAAACAAATCCTTAGAAAACCAAAGGCTTGAAAAGACCACAGCTTTGATAATTTGCTGTAGCCAAAAGCAACTGGTAAGATGTTCACACAGATAGCACCAACCGGATTCACAAGAACATACCTGGCCTTCTGGGAAGCTGACTGTGGGGACAACTATCTTGACTCTGCAAGGAATGTCTGAGACGGCAATATCTCGACTAGTCAACAAGGAATGTCCGAGGTCACAGTGTCTGTCTCCAGATTTCTCGTGAAGTATTCTGTAGAGCTATGGCAGAAAAAATTGTCTCTGGGAAATGTAAGTCTTTATTGTAACTTTTGCTGGGATATAAAGGATTTGTTTCTCGTCATTCCAGTCTGCAAGACCTATGTCTTGGCTATACGGCCAACTTCAGTCTGCAGTGTCACATTCCTCAGCTGGGGAAGGCTGAAAAGTGAACAAAAAAACTCACAGGCACTCATTTTGAGATAAAAGGGAAGAAGTTTGTTCTTGGAGGCAGCATGGCATGTCTTCTCACTGTAAAACTGTACACACTGCCCATGACACAAGGACTTGCAGAAGTTTGCTCTAGGAGGGCTGATTACCCTTCTTCACTGGTTTGCTGTCTTTTCCACATTATGGCAGTGGCAGTAAAACACTGAATGTATGCCCAGACTTAATTGATATTAGCACGAAGCTGAGCACTGAAACCAACTCCACCAGGGCGTCTAACTGCATCTTAGGACCTCTGTCACTGGTGTGAGACGGCTCTCACAAATGCATTTCTGATAATGCTGCCTTTGAGAGAAGAGGAACACAAAGGAAGAGGCAGCCTTGAACGGAAGGAGCCCTACAAGTTGAGCTTTGCAGATTCCCAGCACACAGGTTATATGATGCATGAGCTGGCGCAAGGACTCTTCTGGGGCAAAGCAAACCTGATTGCAGCTAAGCACATTGTGCTGCCTATAGCCCAGATCGTCTCTTTTTAAGGAAGATGAACAGATGTGAAGACCTTTGGCAGGAAAGTTTTTTCTGCCCTGCCGATACACCTACAGGTAAATCCCTGTCTTGATGGACCTACAGAGCTTCTGCCAGCCATGGACCTCAGACCATGCAGTGAAAACCATAAAGAAACAGAACCTCCACTGTGATGGAGAATTTCAGCAACGAGATACAGCCACTGTCTCAGAAAGTATGGGTATCACTGGGCTGCTTTCCCTAGGCTCTTCATCTGCATATCTGCAGGGGAATTGTGCACACAGTACCTGAGTTCTGCCTGTGTTCCAAGAGAATAGTACATATTCAAACAAGCAAACATTAAAAACCAACTGTTTAGGTCCCTATGGCAATTGTTACATTTACTAACTGCACTCTTCACAGGTATCTATACTTGCTGGCTTCACCTGGAAAATTCCCCTTTTTTAACATTTTTAAATCCTCATTTGGTTTCCAATCTCTCATGAAAAGAATCATCTGACATCTTTCTTTGTCCGATCAAGGACTAGTTTGAAGGTCTCATAGGACAATTCTGACTCTCTCCACAGGCCTAACTAAATCTGTGACCAGAAGGCAGGGGCATTTAGTCTTCTTCAGAACGAGAGTGTGATGGGGCTTGGGCTTGGATTTCGGGTTTTGGGGGTTTTGTTTGTTTGTTTTCCCTTTGGAACATGAAATCACATCATATTTTTATTTATATTTGTTCTTTTGAAAAACAATGCTCTGATTTCCTATTGAAAAGAGATCCGAATTTGACTGCAGCTTCAGCCGCAATATAGCTATTTGAATGCACAGAGATATGAAATACAACTGGTGTTTGACATCTTCTAACTGATAAATTATTTAAAGCATTATTTCCCAGGAGTCCTGTCCACCACACACTAGCTATTCTGGCATAGATGCTTCTAGCATGCACTGTTCTCTGTAAAATAGCACTATAAACATGATCAGAATCTCTGACTGTGGTGATTTCCACTCCTAGATCACCATCCCAACAATTAAGCCGAAAACCTTCTAGCCCTCTTTCTCTTGCTCAGGGTCCACAAACATGTTTCACTTGATAGCAAAGTTTAAAGAATTTCTCTCTGAGGATACTCAGCAATCCAAGGGAGATGACATTTGCCCAAATAAACAGAGGTCTGAAACCCTGCTCTGAATTACAGTGAATTTGCACTTTGACCTCCCACCTCATCTCAATTTTGTTGAACCTTTTCTGAATACTGCTTAAGTAGTAGACATCATTTCCATCTAAACATATTGTACTTACCTTTTCATAATCTTTTCCCACTTCATTCCCCTCTCTACAGAAAATACGCCCTTAACTACATTTCTGTCATCAAACAAGTCTTTGCAGTGTTTAGTATGTTATTAATTTTGTCCTGTAGAACTTTACTTCTTACTTGAAATAAAAATAAACCCCAAAATATGTTATTTATTTATTTATTTATTTATTTGAACCTCAATACGCACACATTTACAGACATAAATAGAGACATACATTTTTGCAATGAAATTTTCATGGCTCCATCTTAAATAAAACATGCATAAAAATGTCCCCAAATCAACCTCTTGACAATTAAATTATTTTCACAGTGTGGTAAAATGCAGCTCACCAAGAGGGAAAGGGTTACCTCACTATTTAGCATTTCTTTGTTTTGTTGTAAAAAGGGTGTAAAGGCACAATAACATTTTTTAAACTGTGAAAAAAAAAAAAATATATGCATAATACACGTATGACATGTATTATCTTTTATACAATTTTTTTCTGAGGAAGCTGCATGGCAACCACAATTTTAACTGTGCAAAAAGTGCTTTTATCACTTTCTACTCTGATACTGCAGAAAGGTATTTCAGGGAGACTAATCTGTATTTATGTGCCTGACTTTCTCCAGCCAAATGTCCTACTTTCAAATTCAATATATGACCAGCCTAACCAAAGAAATCCTCTGGGATTTACACCTGATAGTAGATTAGTACTTTGGCTGATGTTCAAACAAATGTACGATGAATAAGAAGACTGAATGAAGCTTTCGTTTACAGTTCTGGGAAAGGGGGTGGGAAGCCATGGGAGGAAAGGGGGAGGAAAGACCACAGACTCTGTGTTTGGAATTTATTTTTCACTAGTAAGTAGCTGGAAAAGCAATAGGGGAAAAGACTTTAAATGCCCTTCAGCAGAAACTGGCAGGTATGGGAGACAGAGGATCCTTTTGTTCACATCTTGCACAGTAAGATGTCTGTTATCTCTTTCCCATAGTTGTCAGTGTCAACTTTGATCATTAATACATTATCTTGGCAGAGAAATAATCTAACCTCAATCCTTAAAACTTTGTGCTTACCCTGTGCACATTTTCCTAATGCTGTCTCAATATACTAACCCAGCTTCAGTCTGTTTAATAAAGTACATTAATTAAATCAGCTCTTCTTCTGACAGAAATGTTAAGAATCAATCAAGAGCCATTTGATTTTCCTTATATTAACATATCATTTTCTCATATAATTTCTTGCAGCAGAATTTCTAAAGAGTTTCATCTACTTTGAAATATTAATCATGATTAAAATATTTCACTTACAGGAGCATTCTGCTATTGGTTTGTTGATGGATTTTCAAGGCTATTCTGGAAGGGTAAATGTTTATACTGATAGCCTAGATGTCAAAACACAGCCAGTAATGACCATGGACTAATTCATGTTATAGGAAGCATAATCTGGTATAATTAAGGCTGTCTAATGCTTTCCATTTAAACCTCATGATTTGCATATCTTGGTCAGATTTCAGGTTTTTGGCTTAAAAAATACTGTTTGCCTTAGACTGACCTTTTTTCAGTGTCTGCAAAACCAGATGAGTCATTTTTCAAAACAAAATTAGGAAGCTGTTTCTCCAGTTAGACAGTTTTGAAACAAAAATAGAGAAATGCTTTGGAAAGGACTCAGCTATCCTTCAGAGGGTCACAGGAGCACAACTCTAGCACATCCCAATTTTTATCTCTATTAAACAGGTAAAAATAGGAAAATTTCTTCCTCAAAATTTGGTCTCCTTTAGTTGGAATCAAGTCCAGTGATGTGCAATTGAAACCCTTCATGTAAGAAATTATGAAAAAAGTACCTGCCTGGCTGGTGGTAGGCTATACTGAGAAAGTCTTCATCAGTTTCCTGGTGAGTAGCACTTTACATCTCAACATAGGGTTTTACACTGATGAATTGTATTCTTAAGAGTTGCCAGTAATAGTGAAAATTTCTTGTATTTTCTCTGTTGCAAATATGTTCCATGAAGTGATGAAATTTTCAGGGATCCCTCTTCAGAAATCTCTTGCCTTATCTCAAGGTATAGGTACAATTTATACTAAGTAAAGGTAAATCCCAAAATATCTGTTGAAATATCTGTCAATTAATATAGCAGAAAATTCTGTTATAAATAAATAAATATAAAAAAGTGTAGGAAAGAACTCAACAATTCAAAATACTCCATGTGCCAGTGGTTAAAGCCATCAATAGCTTGACAAAATAACTACAATTACATTGAACTGATATCAGGAAATTCAAAACATGCAATGAAAGCACTATTATCTTAGTAAAACTTAGTAAAACAAGGTATGCACTAATTTTTTTATGCAGCATTAACACAGGAATATACTCACATTTGACTTTCTTCTACAAAAGGATGCCAATGAGCTAGAAAGCATGCAAAAATTAAGAGAGGTTAACATGGTATACTCCATAAAATGTAACTGCAGAAAAATCTTGAAAAAGAGATATGAGGAAAAGATATCAAAATTAAGTGCCAAGGAAATATGAAGGTGAACTGGTCATTGAGCATTTTTTTGCCTTAGAAGATCTTGGCACAATGGATTTTAAAACCGGAAAATCCTTAGGTGCTGCCAGACAATCAGACTATTTCTTATCTATTGTCAAAAAAAGGCTCTTCCACACAAAATTCTTAGAGGTTTTCTGAACACCAGTTCTCCGATGTAGAAGTAATTCTCACGGTGAACTCCAGTTTATTAAACAAAACTTTCTGGTCTCTTGTACCTTAAATTGTAGAAGAACTTTATGAAACTTGGGTTTGTTGCTAACTGCCATTTTTTTGACAGATACTGCCAATGAAAGTAATAGACAAAATACTAAGTTTCAAGAAGCTATAGTATCAAATGGCTCTACAATCCCATTTACTATGAAGTTATCTAATTACATTCAGCTAGGCTTAATATTTGTGTCTTAGGAAGCTTAGATTGGTGCTCATTAATTTTACCATAAATGTTCATTTAAAATACCCCAAACAAACAAGAGTGGGGATGAGACGTGCTGGTGTACTCAGGAAGCTGGAGGCTTAAACTTGGAATCAACCCAAAAAGTGGTAGGCTGACAGAAGAAATTCAGCTTAGGTCTCAATGGGTTAATGTAGTCACCAACAAGGAAGTCACTAAAGCTCCATCAGATGTGCTCAAAGAGATGGTAGATGTTACATGAGGAAACTTAATGCATAGGTTGAGTCTTGCACCAAATGACCCAGAAGCTCCCTCCAACTATAAGCTCTATGAACTGTGAAAATTGTAATAAGTGGTGGCACTTGTGGAATTCCTTCCTGCCATGAAGGATAAATTATTATATAAAGGCTGTCACACGCGATACATCATCTACAAATTTTTTGAGTTCTTACTGCAGCTGCCATTTGGGAAAAAAACCCCACCAAATCAACAAAGAACACTTCCCTAAAAATACGTGAAAAAAACACAGAGCTACTTGGCATAATAGAAATTAATTCTGAGGCCCTCTATGAGTACCATCCTCTTTGTCATATTTGCCATTGATGATGCGAACATCCATTTGACACCAAAAGTCGTGAAAGAAAAGCCATTCTACAGTTAAGTGGAAAAGTAAATATTCCTGGCAAGATTTGCTTCATTCTGCTTACTAAAACATAATAAAGAGGACTAGGTTAACACTAAGATGTTGGTCCATTTCTCGTAACTGACAAAAGTGAAGGAGATGGTATAACCTAAATGACAAATCCTTGAATTAAGCAACACTTAAAAAATTGCTAAATACATTTATGGTGTTTTTTTCTAACAGAGTCTTGAAGAATGGAACAAAATTCAGAGGCTATATCCACCAATGTTTCAGCTCACTCATTCCCATTTTTCCCCTCCTACCCCACCATCAACCCTATCCCATTCTATTTTGCAGGAAGACTAAAACACAGACAAATATTTAATCAGTCTTTAATTCTGTTTCTCAGTTAAATATTATCTTAATTAAAGAAAGATTAAAGAAAGAATTAAAGAAAGAACAAGGAATTGCATACTTGATACCTATGTAAGATTTCTTAGGAGTTGTACTGAACTGAAAATTCCTACCTGACCTTCACATTGTTATTGCAACTCCTGGTCACATATGTTCACATCATAGTGACAGAGCACTCATTACAGTCATTCTTTCTGTAATGTAATTTTCCAAATTCATTAAGAATAAGACACTGCATAGCTGACGTCTGACAAAAGGTCGGACTTGTCATACGAGAGAGAATCAACAAACTTTGTAATGGTTTATCCGCAGTCAATAAAATGTGATTTATCTATTGGTCTTGTTTCATAAAATTACATTGATAATGTAGAAAATATTCTTTAAAATATGCTTTGTCTTCACGAGCTCTTTCAGCAGCAGAATTATGTAAGATTGCAAACAATTTAATTAATGTCACCATTTTAGCTGAAATTTGCATATAATATATAATAATTGTATATATTATGCATTATATAATGCGTAATACATATATATAATTTTGATAAAATTAGCAATTAATTTTCCAGTACTTAGAGGAAAGGAAGCTGTTCTAAAAATTATGGTCAGACTAATTCTAGTTGATATCCATAGTTGTTGGTTGGGTTTTTTTGTACAGTATGTGCTATGGATGAGTGATAAGAAAACATGAGTTACTGACATACGTTCTTTACTTTCCTGGGCAGTTGCTTTTGTATAACATTTAAAATTTTCTGTAACTAAAAATATTCATTTTGAATTGAGAAAAATACAGAAAATAGTAAGATATTCTATTTTTAAACTGACAGGTTTAAAGTTATTTCTTTTTGCTCACATAAAAGTAGTACGAGAGAGGCGTATACTGTCTTCTTCAGTTTTTAAAGGGAACAGCACAGCTCAACTTTTTCTGATGACTGAAACAGAAAGATTTAAGACTAAATAATGTAGTTAAACTTATGCTTAGCTTTAATGTTGTACAGCCCTCAATGGGTACCATATTGTCAGTGCTGTCATGAATTTAGATTCTGAAGGTTATTATTTATGCAAAAAAAGGCTAAGTATTGCACTGAGAACCAAATTTCAGTTTTTATTTTATTGCTGTTAAGCATTTTCAATACTGTTGTAGCTGTAAAAACTATAAAATAAAATAGGTAAGAAAAATTATTTGATTTTGATTGGTAGTAGTAGTTCAAAGTAATATTAACAGAAAATCCACAGAAGTATCACGGTATTTTTATCTTTGAATAAGTGCTTATAAAAGTACTCCAGTGAAACATACCAGTCAGCAAAACCACAACAATGTAAGGCAATAAACTGGAATTTCACCATTTATATCAGAAATGCAGTTGGCAAGCCATCACCAATTGCCCTTATTTCTCTTCATTTCATTCATTCATGCTTTGTCACTTTTATTCCTCACGAATTTAATTGAGGTTTTGTCCTTTTTCTCTACTCTTTCTACTCAAAAGAAAGAATTCCTTCTTTTTCTCTTGCTTTCCGTACCTTTTGTCTCTTCTCTGATTCTGTCGATCTTTGCATTCCTCTTGTTTCACATATCTACCATTCCATTGCCCTCTAACACTTTTTACTATCTTGTTATGCACACAAATACCCACATAGACATTTCAGGATTGTTGTCATAAGTTGTCAAGTTATCTTTTATTATATCCAGAGTGCAAGCACTCATGGTAAGTAATTTTAAATGGAATTTCTTCTTGAAATAACATAATCCAAACATGCTTTGACTCTAACTGCGAGCCAGTGGGCAACAAATCTTCATTGTTTATTCTACAGTGGCATCATATGGTATATCTCTCTCCACTAATGTACCTAGTAGGAAATACCAAGCCCCTTTATTCACCTCTAATTATGTAATTCACTAATCTGTATATGAACCGTGCTTTAATTTATACAAGATATATATTTTGTCCTCTGCATAATATGACCAAATCTCCCTCTCATCTTTCTAGTGGTACATAACAAAAAGCCTTCATGATAGCAAAATTATATCCTGGGTTTATAGCTCCTATTGATGCCTTAGGATTTTAGCTTTTATATTTTTCATATCCTGTAATTCTTTGGTGTATAACTCTAAACTCCATAGTTTAGAGTTATACACCAAAGTTATACACTCCATAGCCTCTTAGTTGCTGTTCTCCCGTTTTGGTCAGACGAAACAAATCCTCTCTAGGCCTAAAACTCAAGGACACCTTACTGTCTCAGGCCCCGAGAAATGTAAACGGAAGTGGGTTAGGGGGGAGCAAACTTGGGATTATGACTTCATTATTTGAAGCCATAATTGGAGGATTGACCCCCGATATACAAATGAACCAAACTTATAAAAGTGTGAAAACCTGTGACCCCGTTGTCCATTTTGGGTGTAGCCCCCGGTGGGCTTCGACTGTCCTAATGTACCTGAAGGCCTTTCAGTAAATATAACCACATTTATTCTCTTAATTTTGTCTAGACTCTGTTTTTAGGTAGTCCCATCAAGGCATCATTATCATATCACTTAGCAACTAGTCATGTTCAAAAAAGGGGGTTTTTTCCCTATAAACCATCTTGGAGTCCATGACCAAAAACACCAGCTGATTTTACCCACTGTTCATCTGTTGGTGGTCAATACATCTGTGTAGTTACTGTCATACTCGGACATGGAAGACACTGTAAAAAAAACCATGCCAGGTGGACAACAATAGAGCAGAATAGAGGAATAAAGCAACAAAAAAAATTATCAGATTAAACTGCCTTTTCTAACAGTATCAAATGAGTATTGCATTGTCAGTCATCCACAGCATTCAGTCATCTTTCCAGGACTGCTTATCTGCAGGAAAGCAGGATTAAAGTCTTCACATGTGGTAGAAACCATACAAAATGCATTACTTCTTTGAAGCAAAGTATGGCAGTATTTCGCATGGTTAGATTAAAACCTATCATTTGAAAATGAATGCAGAATTGAAGTAGAAAATTCAGGACAGAACTATGGACCAGCCTTATTTCAAGACCTTGCGACATTAAGAATTTTTTCCACTGAGCTAAACAGTCCTCTTTATAATGGCACACAGACACTTTGAATTTGTCTGAACTATATTCATGAAATTAATGTTTTAAATAATCTGAAAAAAAGAAAATTCAACTTTTTATTAAGTAATAATGTCCTCTGGGTCTCTACCTACTTCTTTCTTCTTTTTAGAGTATTTTTTAGGTTTCAAAGAAATTTGCTATTTATCTGTTGCTAGCTATCCACTGTGAACTGATGACCTATAGGGCAATCTGTAGTCCCTCAGTGTAATCCACCTTCCTCTTCCTCAAGTTTCCCACTGAGGAATAATCTTCTCTTCTGGCTATCTGGTTGGCCAGATGAGCTACTACAGTTACACACAAGCTACTCTCAGGCTTTTTCTTTTTCCTTATATGTGTCAGGTTCTGTGAGTAACATTCTTTAACACAGAAGTAAGTGTTATGAAATTCTGTGTTGCTCACATTATTCGTACATGTGGATGGTATGGTCACTCCAGCCAGATCCAGTTCAGAGAAAAAAAAATAACATACTCTCCTCTTTAACTTTTAAGAAAAGCAGCAAATAACACATGTACAAATAGAATTTAAAAATCCCTTAAATTACAGGTTTTATTTGGCCATTCCAACAAGTTCAGGCCCTGTTCTGTCAGGAAATATAGAGACAGAAATGTAATGGGTTTTCTGCATCATTTTTGAGTCATAAATAACATTCCATAAAATGCATAAGCCAGTGATCAATTTTAAATTTAATTTTATAAGAAAAAAAAGTAATTACAGCATTGATTTCTTTTCACATTCTCTGTATACTGTCCTTTTCCACACAGGGTCTTAATAAAATACTTCAAAATATAGATATTTTAATGTATTTTTGCATTTGCTTAAAGTAAAAATAAAAGGCAATGATATATATTGTGTGTTTGTTAAATTTTATTTGGAAAAAATAGACTTGTGGCCATAAACTCATGTGAGCCTATTTGAACATTAAACATTTGAAAATAAATTTTTCATGCAAAACAGGTAGAATATTTTAAACTGCTGAAAATACAAAATACATTGCAGAGTTACCATTACTACCATTATTTTAGATGTACTTAAGCTACAGGGCAAGAACACCAGTATATTGCATGCTAACCTTCCATTTTCACTTAGATTAAAAATTTAAAAGAACACCAATTCCTAGCTCTACAAATGTAAATTGGCAAGTTTTTTGACTACAATTAGAAGATATGTCTAAATTTTGAAACTTGTACAAACAAGAATTTCTGGTTGTAGATCCACATTATCAGTGTTTCTTGGAACCTGGTTAAGAAATTCAGTTTGTACTTATGTACTCACTGAGTGCAATCCACCTGGGTTGGATTCATTAGTGCTATAATTCAGTAAGTTTGATTCCTTCTTGACTCTTATTGAAGCCAAAATAAACTTTCAGAGAGACATTTGAACCCTGTGTACTTTTGCCCCAAAGACTCTGTGAATTTGAATCATTACACAATTATAAATATCTTTAAATAAATGTAGTTATCTTTGACTCCATTTAATTCCCTGTCAGAACCTTGGCTGAATGTCAATTGTAACATAAACATATAAAATTAACTTCTATTTCTCACTGATATTGCTAAAATATAATCAAGATAATTTTTAGAAATCTGGTAGAGGTATTTGCTCCCAGGCAGAATATTTTTTTGCTTCAGCCTGAAGCAGAGTTTTCATTGCAGATTTCCGAAAACAGAAATTTCTAAGAGAACTGCTGACGCAACCTTCACTCCTACATAGTAGTGTGAACTTGCCACTGTAATAACTAAGCAATTAGGCATGACAGAGAGTGTGAGTTTCCTGAGATAATCACACCCCTGGGGTATTAGAAGTCATGATCCAGAGATAAGTGGTTTTAATCCCCCAAGGGTGTGATTATCTTATGATAACCACACCCCCTGGAGGAGATTTATAAGTCACATAAAAATCTTCAGTGTAAAGTAAAAAGTGCTTGTATTGCAAGAGTAGGAAAAAGTCTGGATACAGAGAGTGCTGTGTGACTTCCTCAAAGTAAGGAAGAATTTCAATACACAACACCAATTCATACAATTACCCATCAGTCCAATCCATTTTATGGGACAGTATATCTAAGAATCTGGGATGGGGCAGCCATGTGCATATGTACAGACTGGGAAAAGGGAAGTTGAAAAACAGTGCCGTGGAAAGAGACCTGGGGGCCCTGGTTGAGGGAAAGTTGAACATGAGCCAGCAATGCCCTGGCAGCCAGAAGGGCCAAGAGAGTCCTGGGGGGCAACAGGCACAGCATCACCAGCCGGGCAAGGGAGGGGATTGTCCTGCTCTGCTCTGCACTGGGGCAGCCTCGAGTCCTATTTTGGATACCAAAATATGAGGAAGACATGAAACTATTAGAGAGTGCCCAAAAGAGGATCATGAAGATGGTGAAGGACCTTAGTGGGAAACCATATGAAGAGGGGCTGAGGTCACTTGGTCTGTTCAGCCTGGAGAAGACAAGAGTTGGGGGGGAGACCTCATTACAGTCTGGAACTTTCTTGTGAGGGGAAGAGGAGGAGCAGACACTGATCTCTTCTCTCTGGTGACCAGTGACAGAACCCAAGGGAATGGCCTGAAGCTGTGTCAGGAGAGTTTTAGGTTAAATATTAGAAAAAGGTTCTGCTTGTGTTTGGTCACTGGAACAGGCTGCCCAGGAAAGTGAACCCAGCACAAAGGCTGACAGGGTTCAAAAAGCGTTTGGATGATGCTCTCTGGTACGTGGTGTGACTCTCAGGAATGGTGCTGTGCAGGGCCAGGTGTTGGACTTGATGATCTGTGTGGGTCTCTTTGAACTTAGCATATTCTGTAAGCCATTTTAGTCTTTCTCCAACCTCTAATGTAGCAAATACCACTTTGAAACTTTTGAGATGATCTCAAAACTAGAAATGTAATCTCTATTTGAGACTATTTTACTTCCAGGTTATGACAAGAATGGCCTTCCCAAATGTTATTCGTAATTCCGTCCTGAAGTGAATGCACTGCATAAGGTAGCAAATAATATTTCATTTCATACTTACTTCTGAAAGTCATATTGGATGCTCAGGAATGATGCTGGGCTGCAAAGGGAATAAAGTCCTTCTCATGAGTTGATTTCAAGCAAAAGTGAAAAATATAGTTACTTGAAATAGTGTAGTAGTCAGATCTTAAAATAGCCTCATCCATTATTCACCTTGCCTTCTCCCTTTGACAGTATGATTTGAAAACAAAGGTTGCCTTCCCTTTCTGTTGTGAAGAGACCACCACTTATTTGTAAAAGATCCCTGATGCTGACACTGCTCCCACTTACGTCCCCTGAAGTGGCATTCAACATTTGTGAACACTGATGTTTGGTTAATCAAATCAAGATGTTTTGGAAATGACTTCTGCAAAGAGTTCCAAATGTGTCTGTGCTTATGCTGCCTGAGGTATGAAAGTTCTGTGGCTTACAGGAGCCTTACACACACAGATCTTGATGGCACCTGCAGTGCATTATGCATTGATGCTTCTTCTGTTTTACATTACACTTCTGCACAATAAAATGTTGTATTGTTATTCCACTATTACTTCAAGATAATGAAAACCTTATACACTCACAATCAGTGAGCAGGCACTTTTTCTTTGTAATATTTAGCATTAAGGTGTTGAAATTCCAAAGACTGAAAAAAATTAACTGAAAAGATTTGGATATTGGTCAGGTTCAATTTAATTTTATTGTTCCATCCCTGTAACTTGATACAAACAAAAGTCTCCTTCAAGGAAGATTTTTACACTTGTAGCTATTCTCAAAGTTTGCTGTCATGTATTTGTTGGAGAGGTCAATATTGGTAGAAGCCTGGGCTGCAGTGATTGTGCCTTGGTGAAATTCACTATTTCAAGGTATATAGGCCAAGCAAAAAGTATAGTCAAGACCTTAAACCTCAGGAAAGCAGTTGCTTAAGGAACTGGTAGATGGGACAGACATTCTTCAAAACTGCCCTCAGGAATAAAGGAGCAGAAGAGATCTGTCAGATACTTAATGACATTTTTCTTAGAGCACAAGCCTATGCAAGAAATCAGTCAAGGACAATTGGAGACCAGCATAGATGAATAAAGATCTTTCGGATGAGCTGAAACACAAGAGGAAAAAGGACAGGCAGCAGAAGCAGGGACATCCTTGGAAGATTATGGGGATATGGGTTGGGAATGTAAGCATGAGATTGGGAAAGATAAAGGACAAATTTAGCTATAACCAAATTTAGCAGGGGATGAGAAAAGTGATAAGGGCTTCATACAGGTACATTAGTCAGAAAGGGAAGACAAAAGAAATTGCACCTCCATAAGACAGGGGATCTGATGACAGCTGACATGGAGAAGGCTGAAGTAGTCAACAACTTTTTTCTCATTTTTCACTGGAAATTGCTCTTCTTGTATCTCTTGGGACCTTCAATCTCAGAGCAGAGACTGGAGTAAAAAAGTCCAGTCCCTCTTTGCATGACACCTTATGGTCATACGCAATATCTCTTGCGTGATTTGGGGTCACCTGTCACAGCTTTGTCTGCTCCCAAAATCCTTGTGCCACCCCAGCCTCATCACTGTTATAGGGGAAAAAACCAGAAAATGCCTTGGCTCTTCCTAATAATGAAAGCATCCCTGAATTGTCAACACTTCTCACCACAAATCCAAAACACAGCCCCATCCTTGCTACTGTGAAGAAAATTAACTCTATCCCAGCTCAAAATAGTACATCATTCTGCAATATGGAGAAAGAAAGGGCAGAGCAAACTGGCCAGTTTTCCCAAGTCATTACAGAGTTTGTTAGAGTTCTGAAGCCTTTTAATACCAGTTTTCTGTGTTTATCTTTTGTTGTAAACATTATGTTCACTTGTGTTCTTGCTGAATTAGAATACAAGATTCATTATGGGATCCAAGACCATGGGTAATTACAAGCAGAACTGAAAACTCTGTAATTGATTTCCGTGGTTCTTGTGGTCTGATTTTCAATGGCATTAAAAATCCAGGGATTCTTAACCAGATCATCAAGGAAATTGAAAATTATTTGTAGAGTTTGGGCAAAGATATAGCACAGCACAGTGTCTGCTAGATTACCTCTTACTTACCAATCCATACAAATAAAATTAGTATATCTAGACATTTATAGTGATTTGGGGACCCATAGGTCTGTGTTTTTTCTATGTAGTTTTGGTAGCTTATGTACATTCTAACAACCTCAGGATTTTGAAATTGGAATGGAGGAGAACTACCTCTTCAAAACACATCTGTGAATTTCCAATTACCATACAACTCCATTTTGTACTCCTTTGTGCAGTAGGAGAGCACAGAAAAAAAAGGGAAACTAGGATTCCCTGTTAATTTTAGACAATAAATGAAATATTCACTTAGAGTTGATGAGCTCTTAGGCAGAGATTTGTACTCATTAAATAAAGTTATTCTTTCATAACAGATTGATAACAAGATTTTACTGGTATTTATAGACAGGATAAATTTACTTAGCTGTAGTATATTTTTAACTCCCTTATTACACCGTGTTTTACACTACAATTTCCTTTGCATCACCTTGCAAAACTTGTACAGAACAACTCACCAATGTCACTGCAAAGAAAGGAAAAGACAGCAAGCTGACTGATGATAAAATGAAACTCTTAATCAAATTTCATTGTAGGTATAGCTTTAGAGCTGTAGAAGCAATGCAAGCTGATCAACTTCGCAGTCAGTCAGCATTTTCACAGAAAAACAGACATGATTTAGCAGAAAGGCAGGAATCTTTTTCATATTAGTAGCTAAACAGAGCAGCCTCGGAGAATTTTGAAGTGATCAAAATAGTGGTAAAGGAAATATTTTAGGAAATAATATTAAAACTTTTCATCATTTTTCATCCATATTCTTGCAAATACTGAAAAATTATCTACTAATTTTACTTTTATACAGAGCTCATGCTCATTTATCATTATACATGATGTTAAATCAAATGTTCTCTCATTTCTCATTATACATGTCACCATAAGGTCTTCACTGTTCCCAGTGGAAATGGCACACATTTAATTCAATTTGAAGTTTTTCTTGTGTTTTTTGTTGGTTTGTTTTTGGTTTGTTGGCTTTTAGGTTTTTCCTAGGGATGGTCAGCCAGAATTCACATCCAGGGTTTATCTAAATCTTTCTTGCTTTCTGAACTAAAACTGTTGGGTTGCATACCTTCCTATCCACCTATTCAACTGTAAATTCCGAGCAGACTCTGTATTTTCTATCCTTTCTAATGCACACATCTGTATCTTGTGCTTTCTTCTTAGCAATATAGTTGTGATCCCTACAGATTTTAATAAAGCAGATTTATTTTTCTTATCTTTTCTTAAAGATAAGAAAATGAAGTTGCTTGTTGTTTTTTGTCTTTTGAATGTTTTTTTTTAATCTAAACTGAAAAGATGTATTTTTTTTTATTTGGAAATTGTAGTGGGAAACAGACTTTGGCTAAAATGTGAGAGAAAGATACGGAAGTAACGTGACAAACTATAGAGAAAACCAAATATTTTGATCAGCAATATATTTATTTAAGCTTTGGAAGCCAAAGCAGAAGGAAACCATTAGCTGAAGGACAAATTTTAGAATTCAGAGACATATTTTAGAAGTGTTAGAGACTTATTCAGAGATATATTTTAGAAGCATTTTTGTTTAAGCTTCAGCATAACCTGCCAGTTATCTGAAACCAGAAGGAATTAACAACAAAGGACGACATGCCTACAAATCTTTATCATATAATTGAAATAGAAATAACTCTCACCATGCTCTCAAAATGGAACAAACTAAAAACAATTCATTAATTTGGAATTTTTTCAGAATGACCACTTTACACTTAATGAATACAAAGTTTATTTAGTTCACAATTCTTCTCAAAGAAAATTCAAGATATGATCAAAACATAACCTTGCTTTGAGGTCCCCTTCCTTCTCTTTCCCACTTCTCATACTGTACTTCACTAATGATAGACTTATTAAATAGAGTCCAGCTCACCTTCATACACCTCTAAAATCAAAAGAAATCAAACTGTTCAAATCAGGATGGTTTTTAGCATCCCTTCTGAAAGGTGGATGAAGACTTTACAAAAAAAAGGGATAAATATATATATATATATATTTATATTTTAAAAACTCTCGATGTTTTCATTATGCATTGTATCATATATGCACAGGAAGTCCCCTCCGAATATGAAGAACTTCTTTATTGTGTGGGTGATCACGCACTGGAACAGATTGCCCAGAGAGGTTATGGGTTATCCCTCAGTGGAGATATCCAAGTTCCATACGGACACAATCCCTAGCCACATGCTGTAGGGTGACCCTGCTTGGGCAGGGAGGATGCACCAGATGACCAACTGTGGTGCCTTCCAACCTGACCCATTCTGATTCTGTAAAAATGTGATTATTCTTCATAATTGGTTTAATAATTTCAATAGAGGTGCTTCCAAAGCTGAAAAGGACACTATTGAAGTAACTAAACTAACTCTTAAATCAGCAGATAAACAATTCAGCACTCATAGTGCCTTTTAGTACAAACATAATTTCTTAACTGTCCGTTCAATACATGCCTCTGATTTTGAACGGGCTTAGAACTTACATACAGAACTGTCAAAACACAAATTGATCAGTTTGATGGCGCTTTACTAAAAGCAGAATCATTCTGCAAACTAAAAATCACAAATCATCTATGAGAACATTGACAACTTTGATGGCTTCCCACAACATCATATAGTGATGACTTTAATTTTATTCCTGAAGACTAGTAGTGCTGGGAAAAAAAACCAAACCAACAAGCAAACAACAACAATAAAAAAACACCATCAAAAACCCCAAACCAACTATAAAAATTTCTAACTTTGTATTAGATATCTTCTAGACATCTGAAGATGTGATTGACACTTCAACTTTGCACAACTTTCTGGAGCTGCTGCCAGTATTATGCTTTTCATTGCTGGCACAGCAACAAAAGTCTGATTTCATACCATATGGAGTCTGAATAACTTTATCACAACTCCAGTATTCGTAGATTCTCCAGTGATTGGCAAGATTTCTGTGGCGGTTTTGGAAATTACATTCACTGATAGAAATATTGAGAGGGAGTTTGGTTTGATTTGTACAGCCTCTTTCTGACTTGCCATAGCTAAATGGAGATGCCAAACTTTAGGCTGACACAGCTAACCTCTAAAACTCAGCATAATATAAGAATCCCCAATTTTACATGGAGTGAGGTACTATGCTGCAAGTGGTAGTTGGCTTTTGGGGGGGATATAGCTCAGGGCTCCTGCAGTCTGTTTGCTTCCTGTACTGGATATAGGTCATGCAATCCTGCATTACACCATGGAAACACTGCACTGTTGCTTTCCCTTCAGTGTGAAGAGATTTGTCTGCTCTAGAAGATTTATTCCAGTGCTTAAATTCACTGTCATTAATACTTGTTAAGGTATGTCCACAGTACACAACTGTGACACTAGAGCCATTGCAGAATTTATAAGAAAAATACACTTGGATGGTTAATCCACCTCAGAAGCAAAGCATCCCTGAGGTAAATGTTGGTCTATTCTGTGGCTGTGTCTGCCTAGCACTAGAAACTGATTATATGTCGCAGATACTGACACAAATATGAAAATCCTGGACGCCAGTTTAAAATCCTGGACTGCCTGGTTTCCTTCACTGAGAATTGGCCCTTCCCAGAATATCCAAGAGGCTTCTGTATAAATGCACAAAATCTTCACCTTTGTGTGCTGCTGATCTCACATACATAAAAGCCAGCAAGAAAATATTAATCCTGCTGAAATCTCCTAAACTTCCATAATTCTGAAAATTCATGTCATATCCATCTGAACAAATATATGTTAATATATTGCTGGTTATTTTGAAAGCAGTAATACACACAAAACAATGTTATTTTCTGTAATAAAGTAACATAAACTATTATGTAATTAACTGTATACTTCATTTTATTATTTGCAGCATATTGATTAACCTTGATTTTACATCTCCTCAATAATATTTTAGTTCTTTTCTTTTTCTTATTCCCTCTTTCTCTTTAGTTATCTTTTCCTCTCCTCACATCACACCTTATCAAAAAAATACTTTGGTTCCATGCATTCTTTTGCATTAAGCTTATCAAGTTGTTTTATTTAATCACTTTACCATGTACAGAAAAATCAATGATCTTCCAGACCAGATTCCCATAAAACCACCTCTACAGCCAAATCTGTCAAAGACCAATATTTGTTTTCAGATCTCTTTCAGCAAACAAAAATTCTGGCTGAGTGTGGCATTAGGAAGAATTAAAACAACACAGGTTTTCTATATAACAGCATGGTGTTTTAAACTCATTTACTGGGAATCTTCCAATTTATTTGCACCAGTTTATATCAAATGGCATAATATTGGCTTCAAGACAGGGACATTTAAATGTAAACTCAGAACAACCAGAATCAATAATGACTGGCATAATGTTACAAGGAAAACCAAATGAAAAAAGTATTTATTAATATAATAATTGATTCATTATTTTTTAAGTCACTGTTATGGCACATGTGGGTAGTTAAGTCCAGACCTTAATATAAATTATGACCAACTAAACACATTGTACTTCTAGGCTTTAAGAATCACTTTCTGATTCAAGAATTATAGGAGAAAATAGGAGAAAGAAAAAAAAAGAAAAAGGAAATACTTGTGGAATGAGAGTAGAGCACAAGTTATATTTCCATATATTTCTTCAAAGAAATATGTCTCTGTTTCTTGTATGTGCTAGCATGACTGTAGAGGTATCAGAATCCCTAAATGTTCCTGTGATATGATGAAGTCCAAGTCAAATCTGAAAAACTCTTTCCAGAGGGGTTATTGCCCTAGTTATCCTGCTCAAAATTAATTAAATTAATAGATATCACCAAGTTTTTTGTCTCCATTTCCTCTTGGTCTCCACTGCTTTCCTTTGGTATAAGACATGAAGTGGGTGTGGGATGTGGGATAAGTAGTAGGAAAAAAATAATTAAGGTTAACCAAGCTTTTCTCCATCTCTAATTGTACAGGCACTGCTAATGAGCTGAAGCTAAATAATAAATTGACCATAGACTCCATTTAAAATACATTCTTCTTCACTGCTGCTCATAATCTGGTCTCTGCCTTAAATTTCTGGAAAGAGAGGTAGCACCGAAAAAACACAGCACTTATCCCTAAGTTTAATAGCAAAGGCTGGAGGAAGGATTGTCCAAGGGGAGCTATCAGGAGAACTGGGGAGATAACATCCAAGTAAGTAGAACAGGGAAGAGGTCAGGGAAATACCATGAATAATGTTTAAAGGTCACTAGGAGAATAAAGAAGTTAAGTTATACTTGGAAATAAATGGGGGGAAAAGAAAAAAATACGGAAGGTTAGCAAAATGAGAGAACTAGAAGAAAAATAAAAGTAGTGAGAAAAATTAAGGAAGAAGAAAAACAATTTTAATAAAAATGTGTTACACAAGATAGTTGACACACTTCCTCCAGGTTTGAAAAAAGGGAAACCATTGTAAAGTAGAAAATATTGAGCTTCTCTCTTAGTTTGTGGAGTAATTTCTCGCTAGAAGTCTCTCTCTGTCTGCCACAGTAAATCTGTCCTTCTCACTCTCTACATCTTTTGCCCATCATGACAGCCACTCCACCTGTAGCTATTGACTGTCTATGACACTGTGAAACATTCTTTGTATTTATACAGTGTGACACAGGTGAAGACGGAGAAAAGCTCCTTAATAACATCAACGCTAGTAAATATGTTTGGACAGAACAGAAGGGAAGGTTTCTAAAGGCTGAGGCCTCTTAACCCATGCCCAGAAGAAAGAGCTATGCAGGAGACTGGGACCAGCTTAGGGCAAAGCTTGCTGAAAGCTGTTTTGAGCAGCCCTTTAAGGAACTAGAGGTAGTTTCAGTAACAGGTTGCACCTGAATGGACTGAGGTGCAAAGCAAATTGAGTCATTGCCTGAATTACCAGTCCTCAGGACAGTAGATGAGGAAAAGTTATTGGTTATATTTCCAATCCATTGTTAACCTTTACTTCCTCAGGCTCTGAGGATGTTAAGTGTCATCTAAGTAGGCATCAACATACAAGCAAAAATACCGAATCAGAATGACAGTAATCTCTCTGTAGGTATGGTGAACTAGATGAAAAAAAACCCCTTGTGGTAGCAATGACCACATGGTATTTGAAGTCAAACTTAACTGGAAATAGAAATTAGCCTAAGGACATTTCCTGATTTCAACAGAAACTCTGGAATAGGGAATAGCACACAGATACCTTCCAGGACTGCGCTTAGTGTAATTGATCCAACATTAGGCAGGGGCATGAACAAATGGTTCCTTCATCCAGCCCTACAGTTAAGACATAAGCAACATAATGTTTATGTACCTATGTTCCTTTCTTCTCTTAGTGCTGCTTCAGTCACAGTTCAGTACATTTACTGTAGATTTTGTTTTAACCATAGTTGAAGGCTGCACTTACATGAGTTTCGCAGAACATGTGTAGCATAACTAGACTATGGTGTCCCAAGAACATGTGAGTTTTTCCGGCTTTACGGATGGGTTGCCTTTTTAATTACTTTGTTATATAACATCATGTATTTTAACTAGTTTCCTTTCAGAAGAAACTTTGAATCTTGTTAATCTGACTTAATGTGATTTTTCCTCTTTATACATGCAGCTTTTAAAAATCTGCCAGATTGGGTAACAACCGCTGCCAGCAACTTTCCAATTATCTGCCACTACCCCTTAGTTGAGAAAGATTTCAGAAGCTTTCCCTTAAGTAAAAACTTATATTCCCCTTGTATTTTGACATTTTTTCTGAATATAAATACAGTGCAATGACAAAATTTCTGACCATGGAATCTCAGTATCTGATTTTACTCTTCAGATTCTACAACTTCCTCACAAGGGGAAGCAGAGGCCCAGGCACCGATCTCTTCTCTGCAGTGACAGTGTCAGAACATGAGGGAATGACCTGAAGCTACATCAGGGGAAGTTTAAGTTGGATATTGGGAAAAAGTTCTTCACCCAGAGGGTGGTTGGGCACTGGAACAGCTCCCCAGCAATGGGGTCACACCATTAAGCCTACCAGAGTTACAAAAGTGTTTGGACAATGCTCTCAGGTTTGTGAGAGCTGTCCTGTGCATGTCCAGGAGCTCAACTTTATGATCCTTGTGGGTCACTTCCAACTCAGAATATTCTATGATTTTATGATTCTATGATAACAAAACCCAGATTATTTCTTTCAAGCTGCTCTGCATTCTTTGTGTGTGAGGGACAAGGTGGAAAGGAAATGCAGATATTCAAAATGCAAGAGGATTGCATCATGTCTCCAGTAGCATCTGATCTGTTTTGTCTCTGTAGACTCCTCCTTCCCTCTCTTTCTGAAGACACATAGTAGAAGAAGAGATGA
>RAHM01000584.1:153688-166713 GCA_003713295.1 Parotia lawesii | reverse complement strand
GTGGCCCAGGGTGGGGGAGTACCTACAACCCACCAGCTGGGGAGCACATCCAGGCCATCTTCAGCTCCTACTGATGCCACTGAAGGACGCTGGGAGCTGACATGGAGCAAGGAAGTGTCATTCCAGCATGTCCCTGGGTATCTCCGTGTGGCCCTGGGAGTGGCAGACAGTGCYACAAAGTAGGAGGTCCCTTGTATCCCCAGCTTCCAGGGCAGGGAAAACAAGGAGGTATTGTTCCTACAGTCCCACCCTGGGATAACTGGAGGGGGAACCCAGTACAAGACACCAAGAACCCCTAGGACACAGGTGGCAGGGATCCAGCAGATGACCCCGCGCCAGGGCGGCTTGTGGGGCCAGGGTGGAGGATTTGGGTTATAAACCGCAGGGATCAAGGGGACCCCCAGCACCCAGGGGACGGGGTYGGCAGCACAGAGCAGAGCCGATCGAAACTGCGGTGGGGAAGGGATCAGTGCCATCTGCAGGGCAGAAGGACACTGGAAGCGGGAGTGACCGCAGAGCCACCGGTTGATGGAAATGGATTGCTAGGGGTGTCAGGGGCTCCCATMATCCCAGGGACTCACCACACTGGGGCCCTTGCTAACAGGCAGGCTGGGTCCGGACAGAGAGCAAGTCTGTTCCCTGGGACACACGGGGGCCCCTCGATCCACTCGCAACTTTATGCCTAAGGGGGGGAAACTGTCAAGAAGTTCTTTGATTATTCAGTGACTAAGTGAGATAGAGGAGCAGGTGCATTTTATTCAACCACTGTTGGTAAATGGGGGGGATAGGTTTGAAATGCATGAATTTCTGTTTGTTCCTGATTGGGATTGTAATTTACTGGGAAGGGATTTGATGGCTAAACTGGGAATGTAAATTAATATTGTGAAAGGTGATAAGGAAGCTACCAYCGTTGTAACTTTGTGTTGAATGTCTGAGAAGGCCTATGCTGAAGTAAACCCAGAAGTGTGGGCAGTCCCAGGGAAATGTGGAAAATGAGATATGGAACCTCTCCAAATCACTGTGAAGCCACCAGGACAAGTAGTGTCTAAAAAGCAATACCCTGTTTCASGGGAGGGAAGGAAGGGGTTACAGCCTGTTCCCGAGTCCCTGTTAAAGGCAGGTCTTTTGGAGCCATGGATGTCTCCCTATAACACTGCTATCCTGCCAGGTAAGAACCTGGCAGAATTTTGAAGTGTGAAAAAGCGGATGAACTGAGGCTCCTGCCCTAGCCCTTCCAGACTCGGAGAAAGAATGTGAATTTTATGCAGATGTTGAACAGGACCATGCCAAAGAATTCTAGTGCAAGAACACCATGGGGCGGTACTTGAAGACCGATGGCCCATTCTTCTAAAATGTTAGACTCCTTGGCGAGGGGTGGCCCCATTGTTTGTAAAATTGGGCAGCCACGGCTTTCATGGTAACTGAGGATGGCAGGAGGCTCTCTAACCCTTAAAGCCTCATGTCAAGTTAAGGCTTTGTTGACCAAAAGAGCCTGTCATGGAACAGGAGGATTTAGAATTAAGAAGCGGGGAAGGGTTTAAGCCCACCTCCTGTTTAACTGGTCCTGAGGGAGGAGACCTGAAGGAAACTCATGGCTGGATTCAGGTAATAGATCTCCAGATGCCGAGGAGATATTCAATTATCCCCCTTGGAATTAATGCTCAGGATTTTTCTTATTCTGGAGCCGTAAATCAGGACGCTGATGGAGGTCTCTGGTTCTGTTCCAACAAGGCAGCCATTTGGTGCAGCCCATGAACACGGCATTGGAGTCCATGGAGGTGTAGGACAGATCCTTGCTGTCCGTATCGATCTTTTGGAGATGGTGTCCTGAAAGATTCATTTTGGCATGTTGTTTCCACTTCTCAGAGGCGGTCTGCTGAAATTCTGGCAGTGCACTTCTTTTGGACAAGGTAAGCAACTATACTGAGAACTGGTGTGCAGCTGCTATAGTACCCAGTAACTGTGTTCTGGTACCCTGGCATGGGATCAGATGGTTTCTGTTTTGCAGGAGGGCATCCCCTTTCTTTTGAGGTGGTGATGCCTTGAAGTGGCTACCTGAAAACAGAGGCTAGACAAGATTAAGAGAATAAAAGTAGGTATTTATTTAAAGGGCCTTCAAAGGTACACTTTGGGAATGTAAAGCCTCTGAGGGGCTCCACCCAAGATGGACCCTGGGTCACGGGTTCTTCACACTTTTATAAGTTTGGTCCATTTGCATATCAGGGTTAATTCTCCAATTATAATTTCAGTTAATGATGTAATTACCCTAAGTTTGCTCTCAAGGCTTTGGTTTACACATTTTGGGGCCTGGGACAATCAAGGTGTCCTTGAAGTGCAAACTTGGAGAAGGTTTGTTATGCCTAACGAGCATGAGAGAACAGTAGTTAACAGGCCACACAAAACTTCAGAGTTACACACTAGGCAGTACGGGATTTGAAAAATATAAAAGTTAAAACCTAGGGCATCAGTGGGCTTATAGTTCCTGTCTTTGGCAAAGAAAACAGTTTTAGATATGCAATTGGGTGCTCTTGCTGAATTTACTGTCTCTTCCTAGAGTAGGCAACTCTGTTGGTTGGAGCTGTTGAACTGGTACAGTGGGAATGCAGAAGCCGAGCTGTTGAACTGTTTGTCCCGGTACCCTTAGGAGTAGTCCCTGGTGCTGTTGTTTTGGATCCTGACTCTGTGAGATGGAAGGATTATGACGGTACCTAGAGCTGAGAAGGGAAGTGCAGATACCAGGGTTTGTGCTGGTAGTTCGATGGGTGCAGTTGAAGTTGTAGGCAGCAACAGCTGTCTCAGGTGGCACTTTTGTGAGCTATGTTTTTGCCTGATGTTTTCAAAGTTTGTAGCTGAAGTCCGTGAGAGTGAAGAAATGTATTAGCACAAAGGAGTTCGTGTTGCTGTTTGAGCGTGATGCAAGTAAGACCGTGTACCTGGAAGGGGAAGATGAGTAAACTCTTGTGTTGATGCAGTTGATTGGAGAGCAGCATTTGGAGAGCAGCGTTTTCATCATGGATCTGCACCTTGGGGGGATTTAGAGCTGGGCTTCTTTCACCAGTCCATATTGCCATCGTGTGGTTGGTTTTATAAAGGCAGACAGTGCTTGAGTAAAAGACAAGCTAATTTTCTGTCCTGGCACTGTTAGTGTGGGAGCAGTTAGTGTGACAGCGATGTGGGGTGAGAAAACAAAGGAGGCTTAGTAAAAGAAGGACAAAGACTGCTTGGTTAAATAAAAGAAGCTTGTTGGAGAAGATGTAACAAAGTTTTTAAAATGTAACAGATAGAACCACAGTAGATTGCAATAAGATATAACAAAACGCTTGTTCTGAATGAAATGGTCTGATGCTTGAATAATTTATTCTATTGGCTGTCTAGAGGCACGTTATTTTAATCTGATGCTAAAAATATTATAAAAATTGTATGCTTTTCTAATAAATGTTTCTGGCCTTATCACTGTCTGGGGAATGTGCTTTGTGTGCCGATACGCCGCAGAGCTCCGTTGTGGATCCTGGCTCTTCAAGACTGAATGAATGTGACCCTGTATGTAGTTGGGAAGGAAGATGAATCATCTCATTGTTGGGTCTGCAGTTTATAGACTGCAAAAGAAAGTAAATTCCAGCTGGCCTTCTTTATTTTAGAACCTTTTCAGTGGGAACAGCTGCTCAGCATGTAACTCTCATTCATGGAACTTCATCAGTCTCCATCAATGGAGATACGGGATTTCCCTCAATCTTGATGTACCATCCTACTGTCTCGCTCTTGCAGATCACAAATTCCTTTCAAAACACCCAGCAGCTGTTCCCAATCAAAAAAGAATGGAACAAAAAGACAGTGCTGGCCTTCATCTTCCCCTTGCAGTCTCTAAACTAGTAGACCGAAGACACTTGTGATTCACACTTTCCTTCTCAACTATCACATTCTCTCCAAGTCGAAGGGCTCACAGTGAAACCAAAGAGTTTCCAGCTGCAGAGTGAAATAATGCTTGTGCCAGGACAGAAAGTATTCACTGATCTTCCCTCTTACCTGTGAAAACTGATACCCACGGCGCAATCCTCTTCATTCACCTTCAGTGTCACAGAGTCCAACTAGCTACATCTCACAGAGAGCTTAGGTGTCAGGAGAGAAGGCATTCCTAAAGGACACCCTTCTCCTAGCAGCTGTTCAACTGAGCATACTGGGGCTATGCACCTTCCTTTTCACGTACACATGCTGTCACGTTTCTCCCCTCTTGCACATCTCTTTCAAACGTTCAGCAGTTGCTCCCAAAAGGAATGCTCTAGAAGAGAAAGCCAGTGCTGGACTGCACCTTCTGCTTGCCCCATGTGAGCCACATCAAACTCACCAGTGCACTCTCTATTGTCTTCCCAGCTGCATCTACTGTCCTGTTCTCTGGATGTCGGAGTCTAAAGCTAAACGGAAGTGTTTCCACATGGGGCTCAGAGAGGAATATGTGCGAGCACAAGTAGCTGCCTTYGACCTTCCCCCCTGTGCCTGATAACTTGAATTTGGCAGGCAAGAGGCAGCCACACTCCTCTTACAGCCTGTACACTGCGCACACAAGCACCGTGCTCTGCGGCTTCATTCTTCACCTTACGTAACAGGCACGCTTTCATTCTCCCAGGATGCGAAATGCCCGCCTACTTGCACAGAATGCTGTGCTGGCACAGAAGCTGTCCAGCACACTGCATCTGTGGAAGCATGCCCGTGCTGTGTGCTTTCCTTCTCAGCTCTACCTATCACCACATTCTATCAGTCTCATACTCTGAATGTAAACAGAGAAGTTGTCTGCTATCTCTCGCACAGTTTTCTGTGCCAGGACAAGAAGCTTGCTCGGAGCTTGCCCCTATCCGTAGAAATATGTATTCGTTCCTACAAATGATCGCGCACACAGAGGGTGTAAAGGACAACAAAAGCTTTTTGTCCAGGCACTTTTTGTGTTGGAGTGATTCCTGGATGGGTTAAATTTTTGAGCGCGGCTCCAAATGTCAGACCTGATGGAGCCCAGGATATATTTGGCTTTGGGGACTGCGATCGCACATGGCTGACTCATGTCTTAACTGTCCATGGAATGTAAATACCAAAGAAACACTTTTGTCCTGCCCTCTCTTGTGGGGTAGCAATTCTTGAATGTGTTCATTGTTGAAGGTCGTATCCTTGTTTTTATGCTGGATTTTGAAAGTTTGAGGAAGTTCTTTTCCATAGGAAGGAAAGCATGTAACTGCAGTGTTTCAGGTGGAGGTTATAGGCTGCCCAGGGAGTTTGATATTGGGACTTTCTGTCCTACCACCTTTCATGTGGGATCTATCTATTTGTGTGACCTTTATTTCTAGTGGTATCTAAATGTTGGTGATAGGCTCCTGCAAGGGCATGTCAGTTTCATTCTTTGGGAAGGTGTCACGATCCGCTAGGACAAGCGGGGGTCGTGATGGTTCATTAACCGAATCTCAGAGTGCAAAAGAAACAGGGAGAAGTGTAAATTTCAATGAGCACAGTGTACTTTATTGCGTACCAACACAGTGTAATTGCGATAGAGAGGGAGAGAGATGTAAGGAAACAAAGGATAGAGAGAGAAAAAGGGGGGTTATAGCTACCAACGGCCAGACGGAGTCCTCTTGGTCCGTCGTCTTCCGTGGGGGGATCCCATCAGGGTCTTCTGAGAGAGTCTTTTTATAGTCTTTTTGAAAGCGAGTGGCAGCTGGCCAACAGGTGAGGAGATTATTTTTGAAGCGAGGGGCAGCTAGCCAAGAGGTGGGGGAACAAGGCCCATTGTTTCAAGTTAATGGCACAGAACAGGTAGCAGGCAGCATGTCCCGTGCTGTTCTTGATGTGGCAACAGCAGGACTGGCACAGTTCGCTGCAAACTGCACTCAGGCAGGTGTACCAATTCCGGCACGTTGTGCTTGGCTAGCTTTCCACCTCGGCTGGGCCCAGGCTCAGCGTTTCGCTTTCTGTAGATGATCGTGAAACATATGAAGGGTCTTCRGGGAAGGGTCCTCAGGCCGTCCCTTACAGAAGGAAAGCACTTCTCTTCAGTGTTTCAGATGCAAGTTATAGTTTGCTAAGGCAAGACATGGCAAGGTAAGGGTAGGCAAGGCAGTGGGAGTCACTGGAGAAGAAGGCAAGGCAAGGAAAAGCCAGGAAAAAAGGGGTAGGGAAATCAAGGTGGGGGATGGGTGAGAAGAGCAATGCAGAGCAATGGAGTGGTAGGAAGGGCAAGGGAAGGACATGGAGGTGTCAGTAAGGAACTGCAAGGTTCACATGGGAAAGGCAAGGCAAGGCAAAGGAGGGGCAGACAAAGCTAAGCTAGGCCAGGGACAAAAGTTGCAGGCAAGTCAAGGCAGGAGATGGGCATGCAAGGCAATGAAGTGCAAGGGAGTGGTAAGAGGCCATGGCAAGTCGAGGGTTGGCTTTGTAAGGAAAGGCAAGTGTGAGGTAGGCAAGGAGAAGTGGAGGAGAAGGCAAGGCAAGGCAAGGTGAGGAAAACAGGGATGGGAAGTGAAGGATGGGGAACGAGTGAGCAAGACAATGGAGGTGGGGGACGGGCAATGGTAGGACAGGGAAGGCTCAGTAAGGCAAGGGAATGGATAGAAGGGAATGGTAAGGAAATGAAGTAGTAGGGTAGCAAGACAAGACAAGGCAGGGGAGAGCTAGGCAAGTCAATGACAGTCATAGAAAGAACAGGCAAGGCCAAGTAAGGCCAAGAAAATAGGAGTAGGGAAGTCAAGGTGGAGGATGGGTSAGAAAGTCAATGCAAGGCAATGGCATTGTAGGAAGGGCAAGAGAGGGACACAGAGGACTTGGTAAAGTAATGCAGGGTTCTGGATGGAAAGGAAATTAAGGGAGGGGTGTGAGTGGCAAAGCAAGGGAAGGGAAGAAAGCAGGAAGGAGATGATGGTGAGGGGAAGGGCATGCAGGGTGATGCAAGGCAAGAGAGGGGCAAAGGAAGTACAGGGTTGGGTTTACAAGGCAAGTGACAAGTAAGCAAGATAATGTGAATCATAGGAGGAGCTGGCAAGGCAAGGCAAGGCAATGTCAGGGAAAAAAAGGGGTAAGAAAGTCAAACTGGTGGATGAGTGAACAAGGCAAAGCAAGTCAATGGAGTTGTAGGATGGGCAATGGAAGGACTCAGAGGGTTCAGTAAGACCAGGGAAGAAATGGTCAGGAATGGCAAGATTATTTGGGGTAGAATAGGAAAGGCAAGGAAAGGCAAGGAAAGGTAAGGGAGGGGTAGGCAAGGAAGTGAGACTCATGGGAGGAGGCAAGGCAAGGCCAGGAAAAAAGAGGCAGGGATGTCAATGTGGGGGATGGGTGAAAAAGTAATTGCAAGACAATGGAGTGCTAGGAAGGGCAAGGATCAGTAGAGCAAGGGAAGGTACAGTCAAGAATGGTAATGATCTCCAGGACTGGGTAGGAAAGGCATGAAAACACCAGAGAGGAATAGGTGAGTCATAGGAGGATCAGGCAAGGCAAGGCAAGGCCAGAAAAAAGGGGTAGGAAAGTGAAGGTGGGGGATATGTGAGCAAGCCAATTCAAAGTAATGGAATGGTAGGAAGGGCAAGGGAAGGACTTGGAGGAGTCAGTAAGGAAATGCAAGGTTCTGGTAGGAAAGGCAAGGCAAGGCAGAAGAGGGGCAGTACAGACCCATGAGGGACAGCATTTATCACTGATGTTGATGAGGACTCTGAGGCATTTACCACTATCACAGAATGAGAGAAAAAGGTAAACATTTTCTGTGAAACGAATACACACAGGTAACGCCAAGCTGGCCATGATCATCRGCTGAAGTGTTAAGAAAAAATTTATTCCATTATTTCACTGGCAAAATGCAGAAATATACACTGCTTAGCTTATTCTATCTTAGCAAGGGAAAAAAGCATTTGGGCCGTTCCCAGCTCGCACATCAAAAGGGCCTGGCACAGGTGCAATTCTTCACAAAGCTGTTTTTTTACAACCTCCAAGCTTCTTCTCTCCCTTCTGCCCTTTCTTCACAGGCTTAGGCCTAGGCCTGTGAAGAATGCTTTTTAAGTCTTTTCCAGCATTCTGTTATCTTCTACAAAAGTATTTCTTCTCAACAATGTGACATTTCCCAGACTGAATACTCTTAGCTTACCCCAGGCACAAGGTAATTCTTTAGTGAAAAGAATTATAAACGCTACTCACCAATCTTCTGTTTTTAACACTTTCCTCCCCACAAATATCTAGAAACAGAAAGTCACCTCCAAAGGGTGTCAACCTTCAGTGTTAATGACAAGATATTTTTCCCAGAACATTTTTCATGACAGAGATAAAGATTTATAGAGGAAGACAAGGTTGTAAAAGCAAAAAGAGTACTGTGTGCTGAAGTTAGATTATTCATTTGCATGAGAAAGGAAAAATCTTTCAGGAAGACAAAACCTAATATCTTGACAGGGAAAGAATCAAAACAAACCTAACTGCTATGAATCATGTAATCTCTATTGAAAACTGAGGAAGGCATTCCATATATGATTAACTAACCTAGCTAACACAAATCAGTGACAAGAACCTCGGAGGCAAATACAGACTTGTAACAGAAAGGCTTCAAAAACCAAGCCAATGCCTAAGGAACTAAAGTTTCAGTTTTTGAAACTTAGATACCTAAATTGCCTCTCAAGAGATTCACTGATACTGTTGAAAAATGTTTCAGAGCTGCATCTTCATGTATGTATGTCCTGAAGGCTAGGGAACAGAAAGTGGAGTTTGACAGGTTAGTGTCGGAAAACAGGAATGCTACAACCCCCCCAAGTCATCAAGTCTAGTCCTCCATGTGGTTGTGGGCAGACATTCAATTCACAGTTTTCAAAGAAAGGTAGGATGAAATAATTTAGGAAACATATATCATACCACAGATCTTAGGACACGCCTTTCTTGACTCCTCCAGGACAAAGGATAATAAAAAGAATTACCTGATACAAACAAGCATAGCCTGATCATTCCACAGCCTTTTGAAGATATCATGGAATCTTACTAAAATTTAATTCTCTCTAGAAGTTCCCCTATTCTGTTTGGTGTTTTCCCTCCCATTAATTCAGCTAGCTCCTTCTTTATGTTGCTTCTACTTTGCTGCCAATCTCACCTGAAATATTTTTCAGCTACTGGAAAATTTAGAAGTCTTTCAAATGGTATGATGAACAATTTCAGTGTATTTACTCTTGTGATACTGGTTTTCTTTAGCATAAAAAAGCAAGAAGAATTAGACTATGCGTATTTTTAATTAGCCTGCAGAACAACCTTCATTTTATTAACCCAAAATAAGTAGTGAACTATTTTCATTTTATATTTCTTTAGTTTGCTTACATGAATACTTACAATTTGCATACAATTATCTAGAAAAAATTTAAGCAGACTGTACACAGTATTTTGAATCAGTTCCTGCACATCCTCAAGCATCATCACTATTACTTCTTTCTTTCCCACAAAAATGCCTTCCTTGATATCCTCTAAAATCAGATTAGTGTTTTTCACAGCTCCATCACCTTAGCAGCAGATTAGTGTTGATTGTCTTAGTTCCAATTGCTATTAGTCTTGTGGCAAACTCACAGGATGTGACATAATTAGTTCCTCAGCACTATAAATATTCATAACATATTTTGTTTGGATTTCATGTGCATACACTCCTTTCCTACTCTCAATCACTATTGAACATTCCAATTCCCAACATTATGTAGGCAAAGAATATCACCAATGATTTGTCTTACGGTTTTAGCGTAACCTGTTTCCTGTCCAAACAGACCTTTATTCTTTGTATTAATCCATTTTATTCCCACTTTGAACAAAAATTTCCTGTGGGCAATGGTATCAATAGCAATGATATGTGGGCAATGTGGGTAATGGTCCTGTGGGCAAAGTTTTATCAAATTGCAACACTACTGTGCTTGTGTGTAAGAATGAAGATAGGAAAAACACAAGGTTGTCCCTGTTTCCTTTTTGATAAAACTGGGCTAAAATTTAATCCCACTTTCTCTTGATTTTCACATAAGTAATTGTCTCTGTTTTCCCCATGGACGAGTAGAGAAACAACATGAAGTTCAGGCTCAGGGATAACGGAAGCGCTTCAATGAATTCTCAGAAGGCTTTTATATGTAAGTTCGCAAAGTGTATTAAATGGCATAAGGTAATTGGCTTTTTGCCATCCACCCCTTAAGGGGATTGGTCAAGTTCTAAGACACCCATCTCTGAATGTTTTTCTAGTYAGAACCATAACAATTCTGCAAAACAACCTGCAGCTGCAAGAAGTTTACAAAACTGTAACATTGTTTTGAGTTACATGCATGGGAAAGAGAACTCTCATGAAAAATTCTGCAGAGAGCTGAAGAAATTCTCTGGTGGAGCTTTTTCAGCATCCATAATTAATAGCTCTTTACTTCAAAACGTGATGTAATTTTCACACAGCATTGTGAAGAAACCTTCTCCCTTGTCTTCCCCCGCTCTTGAATGCAGTTATATACCAACTAGCTAGAGTACTGAGTCAAATTTTACGGAATAACTAGAAATCTGTCATTTTGGATTAGTGACACTTTAGGCTTAGAGAAGTAATAATACCTCATAATATTGTCATGGTACAGTGACTATGGTTCACCCTGTCAATCTAACTTCAGACCTATTTTGTGCTTAGATTGCAAGAATCAAGTTGCCAAAACCAACCTATCTGCTTCTGCTTCCTATCAGGAAAGTAGTGTAGCCAAGCCATCCTGTTGCTGCTGTCCTGGTAGGTCTGGAACCTCTTCCAACTCACTGCCCAGCATGAGCAACCTCCAAGTGATGGCGAGCAGAAGGAGCAGCAGCACAACCACAGATAAGAAATACTAGGTCATCAGAAAACTACAAGGATATTACACCTTTGCTCACTTAATGGTACCATTTAGTCAGATTCCCTCTGTACATTCTCTTAAACTTATTGCCACAGTAAGCATGTAAGATAAGTTTTTTGGAAGACAGAGCTGCATTCCACCTTTTTCCTCCTCTCTCTAGGACAAGGACTTTCTTCCAAGGCAGAACACAACAGATAAGGATCAGGGATGCATGCTGGAAAACTGGGAATCATGCTTTAACTGCTTATTTAAATGGCAAGAACTACTTTAGTGAACAGGGGAACAATCCACTGCATGACAGATTTTTAAAATTTATTCAATCCACTGAAGTTCATATAGTTGCCACAATGCAAGAGTAAACATTCAATTTCTTTTTAGTTCATTAACAAATAACAAAAACAACACTCTAACAAAGAATGCCCCTCCACTCTGTCAACAAAAATCCTTATTAATGATAAAAATTAGTGGGGGATGTAGTTTAGGGAGGGTTGTGGGCATTGGTTTTGTTTGGATCTTTTGCTTTGGGTGTGTGTTTTTTTTGGTTTTTATTATACTAAGGTAGAAGTCCATCTTTTGTGAATAATCCCTAAACTAATAATCACAATTTAATGTTATGAAAGAGGAGAGGCATGATTTCCCTCTGAAAGAAAAGAAATCTAATGACAAAGAATTCAAGGACTATGATTTATTCTTGTTCTTTAAAATCTTTATAACTGTGGTGTTTCTGACACCAAATCAGTTAAATCTTGATTCATCCTGATCATCCCAATTCATCCTTATTCATGCAAATGGACAATGACTACTCCAATTGAAAATGGTATGCAGCCATTAACATTTACCATTGATCATTGTGCTACATGCTAGTTATAGGTCTAGCAGTTTGCCTGCATATTTGTTGCGTGGATTTTTCTCTAAAATTTATCCTTAGATTACTTAGCTAATAGTACACAAAAACCCTATTGTTTTTTCATTACCAATTAGCTTACTTTTGTTTTAAGCTGTAGAGTTAAATTCATTTCTTCTGCACAATTTCTAGTATAATATAAACACAGAAACTTTCAGAAGAAAAATATCTTCTAATTTACATTGCACACTTTAATTTCTGCTTCTTTGAAGTGTACCAATGAAGTATATTTACTGTACTGATATGACTAATTTTCCTTCCACACATCAGTTCAATAATTTAGCATATTTTATTTCTCAGTAGTAAAATACCTCAGATCATAGATCTTTCTTCGGCAATGCAATCCCTCCATTAACAGTGTGGCATCCATCTTAAATAATATTGAAGGAAAATACTCCTTTGCTATATCTCTTAAAGTAGCATAAAAAAAATCTGCATGATATTGTCACTAGCGAGCAGTGACCGAGGAGTAAAGCGACATGGATGGTTTAGTACAAGAAGAAACCGACCCTTTATTAATTCACAAATTCGTTTATATACCTCAGCACGCTGGACACTGACATAAGGTTATTGGTTCACTGGCCAACCGCCCCCCAGAGGGATTGGCTGAACCCAACAACACTTACTTTAGATATTTTCTCTTCAGTATCATAACAATACCATAGTTTACAAAATCTCTCAATTGTTTTCCTACAGCGTCCGTGAGAAAGCAAGGCTTTCACACAGACACTGTCAGAAACTGAGAAATCTCTCTGCACTCATGCTTTTAGTATTCACATGATATTGCATTCATTTGAACAGGCTTGCTGTAGCTTTGTTGCAGTGGTGGCTGCTGCTGCCCAAGTTGTTGGAGAGCCACAGGGCCGAACCACAGCATTAAACTCATGGTGGGCCGGCTCAGAGGTTTGATATCTCCCCTGGTGGTTAAGTGAGCACCCACAGACCCTTGCGTTAACTGCTCAGCTATCATTGGTTGATCATTTCCCTGCCCCATTTTATGCATGACTCTTGAATATGCATGACCCTGTTGAATATGTATAAGTTCTAGAAAGTTCTCTGTTATTCGATACCCCATTTGTTGCGAGAGGGGTGAGGGAAGCAAGACCCTAACTCAATATGAGTGATAAGCAAGCTTCTACTTTATTAGTTTCACACAGCTTATTTTATACTAGGTACGGCGAGATTATCTTTAGCTAGTTTTTTTTCTCATAACACACAGTACACAGCTGCATCTTCTGGCTACAGGCCAGGGGCTTTCTGTGCACGCTCTCAAGGTCGGCAGGCTTTGCTAG
>RAHM01000584.1:127074-147023 GCA_003713295.1 Parotia lawesii | reverse complement strand
TTAGCTAGTTTTTTTTTTTCTCATAACACACAGTACACAGCTGCATCTTCTGGCTACAGGCCAGGGGCTTTCTGTGCACGCTCTCAAGGTCGGCAGGCTTTGCTAGTTTTAACACCTTGTTTTCAGCACGGACTCTACTCTCCCAAGGCCTGTGTCAGTTAACCATTTCCCCACACCCATTGGTTCYCCCCTCACTGCTCCCTCCCACCTTATCTCTGGTTTGTCCGTTTGTACTCTCCCCTCCCCTTTGCCTAAACCTGATTGGTTAATTGCACCCATATAAAAACCCTGGACTCTCAAGTGTTCACGTCTTTTGTCACTGGACCCTCTGTTGGAATAAACGTTTCAGAGCCCATACAAAAGATCCCTCTCTGTCTCTTCATCTTCAGTGTGCACGCCTGGATATAGCCGCTTGCATTTGGGCCTGTCATCGCTCCTGGGACTGTGAGTGTTTGCGTGGTGGCTCTGCAGCCCCTCCTGAGGGTTGCCAGCCGCGGATAGGGACTCCAGAGGTCTCCAGATCTGCGGCAGACACTCGGGGAAGGTGCAGCACTGGTCCTCTCCCAGATACAGTGGCTTGCGTCACATTCTGACTGTCATAGATCTGTTCTGTCTCATCCTACATCCTATCACAGGTATTTAGGAAAGACTTTTAACTAAGTTCTCATACCACCTCTTGGTTCATCCTGGTTTTTCTTTTTCATAGTCTCTTTCTTATAATCTGTTTATCATCATGCTCCTTTTATAACATTTTATTCACAGATCTTTTATTAGCAAGTAATTTTACTAAGAAATGCAATTTTTTTCTTCATTAGACACTCAGTGAAAGCAAATCTGATACATTTATACATATTTCCAGAAGTTCTATTAGCTCAGAACAATGCTCAAGACATCCCTTGTCTTAGAGTGTCCATCAATCATTTTGAGTTACTCATCACCATGGTATCTAAAGGCTTCCTTTTATATACCAACTGTAAGTATTACGGATGTTTCCAAAAGACAAAGAGGTATTGCAGAAACTGTTTTGACAGGAAAATGTACTGCAACATTTCTTCACAATATTTATTTTGTAGAAACAGTCTCTTAATAGGTTCTGAAAAGTGATTTATTTTTTAGTGAGCGCTATCTATCAGTCCTAATTCAGTGTATTACAATCCCTATCAATTACAATTTATCCCCTCTGGATAAATTCTCCATGCAAAATATTTTTTTAAAGTATTGCTTGGCAGTCCCATGCAAAGATAACAGTAGTGCATTCCAAGACAAACTTGATTCTTACTAGAAAAAAATAGTAGTTTCAGCAAGAATATAGATACATAATTTGCGAACAGTAGTTAACAAAATAATAGCTCTTAATTAGATTTACAGTAGTAATCCTTCTCCAAGATTTAATAGATTTCTCACAAGACTTGACAGTATAGTCAACTGTGAGAATCCAGATTGCAGTTCTCAGTAAACTCACTAAGACAGGAAAATTCATAATTCAGGTAGACACGTTATCTTGTATACTTTTCATTAGCCTTGATACATTTTTTAAATCTGAAAATTATTAGTTCATCAAAAAATCACCATGATTTTCATTACAGGGTTCATCATCTGGTGTCATGTTTTTCTCTCCTAAGATGGTTACACAACTTTTTTTCGGAGGACAGCTAAATGTTTAAGAGAGTAGGGCCAAAGGAAGGTCTGTTGGAAGATGTACGTACATGAGAATTAGAGTACCTCTCTTTCAAGTACCTTTAACACTTTGCTGTCCCAAAGTCTATAGAATTTCTCCTACTTGTCTTAGTTATTCTCTAAAATAATGCCAGCGGACAATAAAAAAAATTCCAAGAACCCTGATTAGGCTTCTCACCCTAGATTCAATACATGAAAGCAATTGTCTCCARTTCAATAATCTAGACCAAATTCAATGGTCTAGTGTTGAATATTCCTCATGAACACATGCCTTTTTTCAATAACTTCTTTTTGAGGTATGGCCATGGGGTGATAGGATGTCCGACTAAGAACAGATGGGATAAAGTTTGGTTTTCTTTTTACATCCTTGCCTAGAGGGAGGACAAGTGTCACCAAGCAGTCTAACATAACCAGGCAGCTAACGTCTTTTTTATTGCAACTGTTTATGGTGGTAGGTAGGGGTCAGCTGCATCGTGAAACGAGATAAAGAAGGAATGCTGTACTGCACTGAATGCCTGAGCCCCACAGCCTGCTCATTCTCCTAATCCCCATCAATCAGCTGGGATCAGGTCTGCAGCAGTCTTTTTCCCTTCTACCAGCCCATTTCTCTTCCATAACCTGTCCAGTTTCCAGGTGCTGTTGCAGTACTGGCATTACCTTTCCCCCATTTTGCACTTAGGGGGACAAAAAAACTCTGAAAAGTTTCTTCTGTACCCCAAACCACCAATCTTTCACTGACAGTTTGCTTTTTCTAAACCACAGAATGACTGAGACTGGAAGGTACCTCTGGAAACCATCTGGTCCTCCCTCCCAAACCACTCACAGCTGCCCAGAACCAGTTGCCCGGTACTATGTTCACGCAACTTTTATATATTTCCCAGGATGGAAAATCCACAACCACGTTGGGTAAACCAGTTTAATTCCCATTGTGCTTCCATCTCAGTCATGCCACTGTGATCCCTAAACAATATCAACTATTAATGAATTAAGTAGGTATGCTAGGGATTTTTGGCTTATTGCACAACATTTTTATGGTCTTAAGAAAAGTGTGAGACAAAAACCCCACTACCTTAGATAGCAGCAATCTATACATGAAACTGCTAAACTGCAGCAAAACAAAGTTATTTGAACCATGGGAGAAATTTGTTGCTTTATACATGCAAAGCTGAATATAATTATCTCATAAATGACTGAAAGGAACAAAGTAACAGAGGCAGGCTTGAATGCAAGATTCTTTTTCTTCCATCTGTTGGAATGCAGGATTTAAAGAAATCTGCTTTCTTTTGGAACATTAGTTGACCCTGGTGACTTTTCTCACAATTCACCTCACACATCCTTCCCAGGTGCACTCATGTTTTTTCTGTGTTGTAACCAGAGAAGGTTTCTCTGTGGAAATGATGACTTCTTTCTGACTTGCTCGTGTGTGTTGTCGTGGTTTGACACTGGCTAAATGGCAGGCACCCATGAAAACTATTTTATAGCTGGTTTTCTTTTTCCCTCTGTAGGCAAAGATTCATTTTGGCATTATTCTGTTTCCGTACTGAGTGCAACAGTCAATATGCAATCAGAAATTCATTTGTTTCTTGAATATTTTATGCACTGAAGAAATTAGGAGATGCGCGGTGGTTTAGCAGTTTAGAAAAACGTCTTTGACTGGCACAGAGCCAAATAGATGATAGACAGGTTGCTAGACCAATTAAACAAGCTGGTAACGCCTCCATGATGACATATTTAAAGAAGGAGGAAACGCGAGCAGTTCCTTTTTTTCCTGCTTCCCCGCCGATGGGTGGAGAAGAGTGGTGGAGAAGGCTCGCCGAGCCTTCTGCCGGAGCAGCCCGCCGGGGCCTCTGGCACGGCAGCGTGGGGTCGGGTTGGGAGAACCACCCCGGCGCCGCAAGCAGCTGAGAACAGCCGTGAGCAGCCACACAGCTGGAACCGCGCGGCGTGGGTCTCTGGAGCTGGCGCAGCCAGCGCAGGGCCAGCGGGCCCTTCCACGCASCCAGCGCGGCTCGCGCCGAACCAGACAAAAACACCATGCAGCCGGCAACAAGAAACATGGCAAGTATTTTCCCAATGCAGAGCCCAGACAAGATCAATTTCTGATCAGCAGCTTAGAGACACTGACTTTCTTCCAAGTCGGAGAGAAAAGTAAAGTCACGTGAGGAAGAACATGGCGACACCGAGGTCAGTGGGGGAAGGGAAAGGGAAGAGGCCCTCCCAGTGCCAGAGCTGAAATTCTCCTGCAAGCCATGGTGAGAACTATAATACAGCAAATTGTTTTCCCTATAATTCATGAGATGAGGTACTTGGGGGGGGTGCAGAGATTCAAGTACAGCCCGTGAAGAAAAAGTGCTCACACCAGAGCCCATAGATGCTGTGAAAGGGTTTTAGAGATTGAAGAAGAGAGCCTTTGCTTTCAGGCTGGAATAGCTCATCATTAAAAGACTAAAACCCCATGGCTGTTATGACCCGTGCTGGCAGTTGTGGGAAGACTGCGAGATTCGTGAGAGGGATCTTTCCACTGCAGCAGATTCGGGTGGACTGTTGTTTATGAAGTTTGAAACCACTCTAGAGAAGTTCACAGAGAACTGTCTCCCGTGGGACAGATCCCACAGCACAGCAGGAGAAACTCTTTTCCTTAAACATAAAGATTCTTAAGAAATGAAACACTGACCAAAACCCCATGTTTGTTTCCCTTGTGCAGTTTGGTGGAAAGAGGGAGGTACTGGAAGAGAAAGGTGTTCTGAAAGTTTGCTTTAGTTTCTCATTATTCTTTTTGCTTTTAATTCTGTTAGTAATAAATTTTCTTTATACTGTTTAAGTGTGGACCTGTTTTGCCTTGAAGTTTTTACTGTTTTCCTCAATAATCCTTATTTTACCTCTTGAAAATGAAGTTTCAATTTCCCCTTCTCTGCTTAGCTATAGCAGAGGCAAATAAGTGAATAGTTTTCGTGGTGCTGGTGCCCAACCAGCGTCAAACTGGCTCAAGATGCTATGACAATCCAAATCTTAAATTACTTCTGCTTTTCTAACACCTSTCCAATATTCTCAGCAACCTGCTGAAAATCTTCCCTTTAAAACTTCAGTTACCATAGCAAACTCATGTAAATGATATGGATGTTATCATGTATCTTGTTTAAAAAAGCACTTTGATCCTTCCTATGTGAGGCTATTCCATCATTTGCCACTACTTCCTGAGGCATAACCAATTACTCTTTGTACCTGTTTTACACAGAGGCATGAGCTTTTATTCTGAGCTAGGAAATTCTAGGTATGGATTCTAGTGAGAAGCTGAGACTGTAGTCAGATATCTGTGACTTCCCTTAGCAGCAGTGCAAGCATCCTGAAAAGATATCATTTTGAAAACTGCTTTTTAAAAAACACCAACAAACAAACAAAACAAACCCTAAACACCTTAGCACATATCCTACTGCAGTAAATTATGAAAGTGAAGAGAGGAAGCTATTCTTTCACTATGTCTTCAGCACCTCTGTAATTTACTCTCCTCCCTCTGAATTACTGTACAAGCAGAGATTAAATCATGCAGAAAAAGTTGGGTAGCCTGAATTCTACATTTTCAAACTTCCACAGAGCTGATCTTACAGAGGCTCTTCTCTTCTTGATTGTTTCACTATTTTCCTACAGGCTTATTTGCCAAAATACATTTTTTTAGTCTCTTCCTCAGAACATGAGCAGCACCATGTTTCTAAACAGCATTTACTCATTATTTGGTCAGAAACCTTACAAAGAATCAACAATGATATAAACTTCTTGACATGTCTGACTTACAGGTATTTGGGTCAGAAGTAAAACAGAACTAATTTCAGACAGGTTTCTTCTAGTATATATTCAGGAAAAAACACAGCAAGGTGTGTATCTGTAACATTTCTGTTACTGCTTTCTTTTACAGCTGGTAATGGGAAAAATTTGATTCTATCTACTATATTTTTGCTGTAGCACTTTATGAGTATTCCTAAAATATCAGAAGTACAAATTCTTCCTGATTATTTGAACATTAAAGTTCTAAACCCAATAAACAGTTGGGTATTCTGAAACAAGACTGTTCGAGACACACAAAGAAGGCAAATGTTTTAAACATTTTCTTTATTCCACTGGTGTAATATGTACAGGTGTCTTAAGGAAGAACACTCAAATCTCCAATAGAACAGCTTCCAGCATGAAAGAAGAAATGAACACAGTAATGTTTTAAAATTGAAACTAAATATTTATGCAGCTCTTATATCACAAATGAAAATTCGAGAGCTTAAAAATGCCAAGGGCTTGGACAAAACAGAAAATATCTTTCAAGAAACAATACAAGGGATAATACAAGGAACTCTTGAGGCTACTGTGAGCGTATAGCTTTATGCAAAAAGCCAGGTTGGAGCAAAACACTTTAGGGGTGGTGAGAGGTGATGCCTCATAATAGCCCCCTTCTGCTTAGGGGGAAGCATAGTTGTGGCATTGGGTCTCAAACAGTATCTCTGGTAAACATGTTTCTAAACATGCTCAATCAGTATGTTGGTTTTGCCAAAATTTAATAAAAGCTTAATAAGTAATAAATTAAAAAAAGAAAAGAGACAACTCACCCACAATGCAAAGCAATTTATGACATGAGCATAAATAAAAGCAGCCCTGTGAAGAGTAACAGATTTCATCAGTAGCAAGCACATATATATCCCATCAGAGGATGGCAGTAAGTTAACAGCAGCATTGGAAGACAGAGGTTCAAGATAGCAAGGTAGGCTTTTCATGTTCTGGAAAAAGTATTTCTCTTTCCCACTGGACATTCACACATGAGAAGTGTTTGTTCATACATGTGTGAGGGAAGATGCTTAAGGGGTTCTATAGAAATTAGCTGATGCAAAAAACTAGAGATCTGGAAAAGCATCAGCTGCTTTATTTGATGTTAAGTCATTTGAATGTATTTGACAAAATCAGTTTATTGTGACTAATACTGATATTACATCTTGACTGAAACCAAAACCAATGAGAGCTAAAGGTGTTCCACAATGTAAAATATTCAAACAATTCTAAATGTTCAATTTCAATTTGAACCAGGTATTGACCAAGAACCACTTCCCATTTCAATGGAAACAACTATTTCAGAAGGTTTCTCTGAGGACCAGCACTCCTTCAATGAGCACAGTGTCTCAGCTCAACCAAAGCCCCAAAAACTCTCTGAGGAGGGACTAGACTCTGTGAGACAAGCACTCACAGGGGGAAAAAAAGCTCAAGTATTAGTGCACTTCTGGACACCTGTTGAATTTTAAATTTAATTTTGGGAAGCAATTAATATAAAAATACCTCCCTGGACTCACTGCTGCCTATGTATATTGTTATTACAAAATTGAATTTCTTTCTTACAAAAATCTTCAGCTTCTTTAAAAAAAGGTGAGGGGTTACACTACTGGATGCTTAACAGTATTTGTATTAGACATAATGGCTAGAACAGAAATAATGTTTGGAAACTTCTGAGAAAAGCAAACTATGCATGTCAAAGGTCCTGAAGACTTTGACTACATGAGTGTTTAAATATTTGGTTTCCTCTGTGGTGTGGTTATGAGATTTAATTAGATGTTGGAGTCCTCATTTTCAAAAAAGTTGTGTCAGTGGTGATTTTGCTGTTATAAACTTTAACATGAGTTTATGCATTAAGAAAGRGTCTAATTAATTATGTGAAGATCTGCTCTTACATCACTCAATTATAAGCTGTATGTACAACACAGAAGCCAAAGGAGGATAAAGTAACTGTGCCAACAAAATCCAACATGGACATGTACTGAAAGATGACTGAGGAGGAAAGGGTAGGAAAAACAAAAGGTAGACTGAGCAGTATCAGGCAGAAGTCAGCTGAGTAACAGCTATCTGGATTTTAATATTAGGAAATTATTCACAGGCACCAGATGGAAGAAGCAATACATAAAGTTTGTAAGGATATGCTAAAACCACCTGCTCACCACGGTTTTTCAACAGTCTTTTACAGAGCTTGAACCATCTTAAAAATCCTCTGCCCCTGTTTGAGAACTGCTGTTTCCATTTTGTGGTTTTGTTTGTGAAGAGAATGGAATCAATGGGATCAACTTTAGTGACAAAAATTACCTTTAGAAACATAATAGATAACAAATGTTATCATTTACTTAACAATTGGCTGACTAATAAGAACATTTTTAAAATCAGTTTATAACTCTTCAGATACAGCACTGTGACTTGATGAAAAACCATGAGAAGGATAAAACACCTTCCTGTAAGAAAAGTGAAATACAGTAGTGTTCCTTCTCTTACAATAATGAGTAGTGAATAAATCAATTTCATTCTTTGGATGTAGGTTTATAATTTGAATACAAATGTATGATGTTTCTGCTTACTCCAAACTGTGCACTTCTTACTTAATATTCAGAAAAACAAGCAGAACAGGGGATAAAGATTAAAGTGGAAAAAGGAGCAAAATAGGAAAAAAGAGGGAATGAAGAAGACAAGTATGCCAAGAAGAATGTATAGCAGGCAGTATCTTTATACCACCATCACTTAGAGGAAGCAACTCCCCTCTCTCTCATGGATGTAACTGCAGTCATATTCCTCATGCTTCYTTAACCCCCAAGTGATTGGGTACAACTCTTCTGACATGCATTGTGCCAGACTAACAGACAAAATAAAAAGTCCAGTGGAAAACTTGAAACACAAATCAAGCCACCACTGCTGTAAAACACCTAGCACTGTGTGTGCAAGGTCAGCACTACTGTTGACATTAACTGTAGCAATGTGAAAAGAAGGCACAGGGACTCCTCTCAAAGTTGCAGAGAGAAATTGTTTATTGCAAAAATCCGTGTCTTTTTAAGCTGTGTTCAGACACTGAATTGTTATCTCTTTACATTCTTGTAAGAAGATAACAGCACGTGYTGGCTGCAGGTGTTGCTGTTCACACGTCCTTTTAACCAATAAGGCCTTTAGTCATCCAGTGTTCACGCATACCTTTCACCACCGAGAACCCACACCACAAGGTGACCACACTTCTTATACAACTTGTTTTCTAGGTTATACAACTTGTTTTTTAGGCTATGTAAGTTGTTTTTTGTTATCCTGTTAGCTGAACCTTTCCCAGGGTCCTTTCTGGTGAGCAGAAGGGGCAGAGGTGAACAGAAGTGAACAGAGGCCTGGAAGGCCCTAATTCTATAGGATTTTTCTTATCTGCTACAATTAACCATTGATGCATAGAGAGTTCATTGGGAAATTAATAATGATTAAAAAATTGCTTTCCAGTATGAAACATGGAGTCACTATTGCAGAAGTCATTTGGCATTTTACATCTTAACTATCTGCAACCTCTCCAGTCAATATATTTATCACTGCAGGACAGATAGGGCTTAAGAAGTATTCGTTAACAATTTTCTTAATTCTCTCAACAAACAAAAAAAGCAGTCATCAGCCAGTAAAATAGATACAGCATGTGTTAGTATTTAGTGTTTTATTGTGGAAGTAAGTGGACAGATGCGACTAAAATTAGCGAAAATAAAGAACGTCTCCTACCCTTGCAGCAGTAAGGAAGAGAAGATTTGGAATCTTCAATTTTCTTTAGCTCTCACAGCCTATTTTTTAGAGTTTATCTCCTGCATTACACCATCAATACTTTTTTGAAAGAGACRGTAAATTTTTTATTAATTGTATTTCTACAGGCTCTCTAAGACTGTTATCAGTGGGCACTGATATATACAGGATATGGAAATGCAGTTTGCCTGATGTGTTACTAAAACTTTAAAATTTACATATAAATTTATATCTGTATCTATATCTATCTACAAGTTGAATATAAACTTATTTTCTTTACAAACAGAGACTTAAAAACATTGTGTTAATTATTCTATTTTTTAAAGCTATAGCAGAAAGGGTTGAGAAGCCAAGATTTTAAGTCACTGGCTGCATTGCAGGCAGACTTTGCCCCTCTTGAAATAGGGTAGATTTATATTAGACACCAGAAAGAAATTCTTTATGATGCGAGTGTGAGGAACAGGCACAGGTTACCAAAAGAACCTATGAATGCCCCATCCCTGAAAGTGTTCCAGGCCAGTCTGGATGGGGCACTGAGCAACCTGGTCTAGTGGAAAGTATCCCTGCATGTGGCATTTAAGTAAAACCTTATAAAATGAAGGCCTTGTTGCCTTTGTAAAATTCTGGCTCAGGCCTGTTACTTTGGCTAGAGAAGGACTGTGAGAAAAGTCCGTGAGAAGAAAAACAATTAGTTTTTACCCATGCAAATGTAGTATCAACAGAAGCAAGAAAGTTAAACAATAGAAGGAGAAAAACAGCAACATATCCTCACCTGTTATTTTTCTGAATGCTTGAACGCTTATGCCATAGGTAGCCAATGGTAGTATATTGTGGTTAAGAATAGCCAATGAGTCTATTGTAGTAGTTTAGCAGCCCATGAATATGTAACACGAATGATAACATACAAAAGGTGTATAAAAGAGGCTGCTTTGTTTAATAAACGGCTTTTTGGCCCTTGAAAGAGGCACTGTCTGTGTGTGTCGTGACCGCCCCAACAGCAACATTTACCTGTTCTTGCTGTCTACCTGATAYTGCTGTCCTTGCTTCTTCTCCAGGTTAGTGGAGGTTTCACATTTCAGAATCAATCACATTCTGTGTTACAAACAAGTTATTGAGAGTTGGCTTTCGCTGTGTGTTGTATGAGTTATGGGTTATATTATGAGTCATATTATGAGTTATAATATTAAATATTGTAATGTTCTCCTTGGGAAGTGTCAGGATGGGGATATATGTTGGAATGTTTGGTGTTGTTGGGGTGGTCTGGTTGTGGGGTTGGCTTTTGTGGGGGTTGTATGGTTTTGTGTGTGGTAACGTCAGTTCTGTAAGCTTAAAGTAGGACAAGCTGTTGCTAACCAGACTTTGAAGACACAATCATAGTAGGAGTGGATTCCATCCAATGAGGACCCTGACGGCCACAGCAACAGAACTGCACCTGCTCCTAAAAGAGTGACAGGGGGTGAGACTATGCAAAACTGTAAATAAACATGCATAAGGCTGATGCAATCACAGGGGTATAAAAGGCAGGACCACCATTTTGTGACCGAGCCTCTGGCATGGTGTCAAGCTCCCAGCGCTGTCCCATTTGCTTTCCCGATTTTTTATAGTTCTCAATAAATTTTTAATAACTCATTTCCATATTGGATCTGGGTCGTTTATAACATTCTGTTAGTGGTTTATTGTTTTGCCTTTTACTTGTGTGTCTAGAATTAATCTTGAATAGCTTGAATTCATCCTGTCCAAACCTAAGTTGTGGGAGAAATGATGTCTCGAGGGAGGTGGAGCTGTGTCTTCCTCCCACTGCCCATTGGGCGAGTGCAACCACACGCTTTTACCAAAAGCAGCTTCTCAAAGTTTTTCTTCTTCAGCCAGTGAAGGAGTTGATGCTGACTGTATTAATTTTATCTATTTGCAGTGAAGGACAGGCAGGGGGAAAACAAGCACAGACATCTCACAGCATCAACAGCAAAACACCGCAACAGCCACACTTGAACAGGAAGCAAAGCTGCTGGATCCTAGAAATCTGAAATCTTTCCTATTGTCTGAAGAAATGGCTTGTGCCTTAGTAGCAAAATTAGGTGCCTCAACCACCCTCTATTCGCTAGTTCACTCAAGAATTGTTTTTGTTTTGTTTCATATCGGGACTTCCAGTGATCTGCTTCTGATTCATTGGTGTGGTTTAGGAATGGTACTCCCCAATTTAGTGCTCCTGCTGAGACTCTCCAAACCATGCTGCCATTCACGCTGCCTTTCCTCCTTCCCTCTGTGGCAGACTGGAGAGGACAAGTAGAGGAACAAAAGGTAGAGATCATGGGCTGAGATTAGAACAATTTACTGGAAAGACCGATGACATGAGGAAACAAAACACAGCAACAATTTTAATAACAAAAATGTCCTAAAGACAGAAAGTGATTCACAAGCAAAATGCTCACTGCAGAGCCTGACCCAACACAACCCCTGACTGCTCCCTGTGGCTTGGAACTGACATTACCACACCACTCCCTCTGGCTTGGAACTGGTGCTACCCTACTATTCCCTCCAGGCTGAAACCAGTGCCACCCCACTGCTCCCTCCACCATGCTTACTCAACCAGAAGGAACCCCTTCTCCTCAGAGAAGACTCCCTTCCCCCTGCCCCGGCAATGTCATGAAGTGGTATTGAATAACCTCCAGGTCCTAGCCGTGCCCACTCCTGGCTGTTGCAAAAAGGAACCTTGTCCTGGCCTACACCTACCAACTCTATACATACATATGTATAGATATATGTACAAACATGACTATCATTTCGACAGACGGTAGCCATCCCTCCAAGATGTATGTTGAGCTCATTTAGTTCATCACTGTGGGTTCTATCTATCCTAAATGCCTAGGGCTGGAGGGCTGGTGTGCTCTTGGCTGGTTGCTATGTCAAGAGCTCACAACTGGTGTATCTGGAGCAGTTCATGTTCATTGTCCATGGCAGTTATGACATACAGTGACAGTGTCATTGAACAACCTATATACATATATGCAGTTCAACATTACAGGCTGCTCTTACGCAAAAATCAAATTCCCTAGAGGCACACATCATGTCTTCCTGTCCCTCTGCATTATCCACTAAATGCACCCAGGTCCTTAAGCAAAAACAATCCCAYGGATGGGTTTGCCTTTGCTGGAGGCAGGACTAATCCAAACTGTCTTCCCCAGCACATTTCTCTTATGCTCTACAGAGAATTTATCTCCTTTCACAGTACATGGATGTTGGGCCAGGCCCAGCTTGACTGGTAGAGCCTCCAGTGTTAACTAACCAGGTATTCCTTACTAAATGTAGATCCCAATGTTTGAAGGTCCCACTGCCCATTGCTTTCAATGTGGTTTTTAACAGTCCATTGTGCTGTTTAGTCTTCCCAGAGGCTTGTGCATGATAAGGAATATGATATACCCGCTTAACACCATGGTCTCTGGCCCAGGTGTTTATGTGGCTATTTTTGAAGTGATTCTCATTGTCTGTATCAGTTCTGTCTGGGGTGCCTAAGACCGTCCCTGCCTAGCTCCATGAGTGCACAGGCAGGTTCAGTATTAAGTCAGTAGCAAAGAGGTGGGAAGGGAATTTGCTTTGCCTTCATTCCGAGAGTTTATTACATCTTCACCCTCGAAGGGCAGGCAAGCAAATTCAGAGAACAATGGCTCACCGAGGGCTTTTCCCGGGGCCGGGGGAAAGGCGGGATCAGAGAGCAGGGACCAATGGGAGAGCCCCGGGGGAGTGGCAAGGGGCCAAGGCCAGCAGCCAACCGGGAAACCCAAACTGGAATACATTAACTTAATAGAATCATGCAACTTGGGAGAAGCCCTCTGGTCACACCTCTGGGTGCTGGTGTCCGTGCTGCCGCAGGGGAAGGGAGGTCTGCCGTTGGTCAGCAGACTGAAGGAAGCAGCCAGCAGCCCTTTGTCTGGGCTGAGCATGCTGCTTGTTGCTTGCTGCCTTAGGGCTTTTCCTGGGACCTGGCAGGTGCTGCTTTTTTGCTGCAGTGCCRCTGGGACTCCCAAAAGCGGCAGGGCCAGGCCTGTCTGGCACCCACCTCTGCCCATCCACAACGTCCCGGGGCTGTCTAAAGCACTCCAGGGAGTCCCTGAATGCCCCTCTCTCTGGCGGCTGTGGCTCGTCGGGGCTTTCTTCAGAGCTCCCATGTGACTGCTGGGGAAAGTGTGGCTTGGGGCTGCAGCCGCCGCCAAGCTTTAGGGCGCTTTGGGCTGGCTGTTCCGGCATTCCCCTTTGAGCTTGGCTCTTTTGCCGCTCTAAGGTTTCGGCTCGCGGCAGGTCCAGCTGCATTTGGAACCCGCTGGGGCTGCGAGGCTGGGGGGGCACCGCAGTCACGTGAGCGGGAGAAGGTGGGGGAGGGGGGCCACGTGTTTGCAAAAAGCCCGCCTCTCTGGGCCTTGGCGCCACGCGGTCGGCGCCATCTTTGGTGAGGGGAGTGGAGGCGGTAAAATTAAAATTAAAGGGAGCAGCTGGTATCGCGGGTCGGACCATGCTGCTATTGCTTTGGGACAAATTTAAAGTGGGGAAAACCGGAGAATTAGGTATAGGGAAGGGTTTTGGGATAGAACTCGGAGTAGCCTGGCCATCGCTACTCCGGGCAGGAAACAAAGGAGACAGAGAGAGAGCAGGCAGACAACGGTGGCAAGCCTGTGCACAAGTGCAGGGTCTGTCTCTCGACTTCCCTTGATTTAGGAGAGGGGGAACAGGAACACAGGGGAGCGGTAAAGAGTTTTTTAAACTGGGGTTAACATTTTTAAACTGTTTTACAAAACTATCAATAGCTTTTGCTAACTTATAAAGTAAATACCCTTTTCCCGACAAAAACAACCATTGTACAAAGTGTTTTAAATACTCAACTAACCACTGCTTAAATAACCACTGAACAAAGTGTTTTAAACCTTCCCTGGTATAACATAAATTTTCCCAAACAAGGACTTTTAGAACTGGGAGAAACGCTCCCCGCAGGAGACGAGACAACTCTGCCCCCATCTCCCTCTCTTCCCAACCCTCGAGATAAAAGGAAATTAACAGAAAAGGATACAAAAGTGACCCATATTTTACCTTCGGGGGTCAAATAAAATTCTCGAGGGTTGTCCACTGACTACGACCAGTCTTCTCTTTCCCTAGAAGATTGTTGGCCGTCTCTGCGGAGATCTCTGATAAAACTCAGGGGTTTCTTTGGAGTAATGGCTGCTAGAAAGGCGACTTCTCGTTACAGCGACGAAGCTGTGCTGGAGAGGCTCTGCATGGTCAGTTCGAGGCTGCTCCATGTTCTGCGCCATTTAATACCATCCCTGCCTGGCTCTGTGAATGCACAGGCAGGTTCGGTATTAAGTCAGTAGCAAAGAGGTGGGAAGGGAATTTGCTTTGCCTTCATTCCAAGAGTTTATTACATCTTCACCCTCGAAGGGCAGGCAAGCAAATTCAGAGAACAATGGCTCACCGAGGGTTTTTCCTGGGCTGGGGGAAAGGCGGGATCAGGGAGCAGGGACCAATGGGAGAGCCCCGGGGGAGTGGCGAGGGGCCAAGGCCAGCAGCCAACCGGGAAACCCAAACTGGAATACATTAACTTAACAGAACCATACAACTTGGGAGAAGGTCTTCGGTAATGTTAACCTCAGCTACCACAAGGTGCCATGTTGCCACAAGAGTTGCTTTTCAAAGCCCAACCCAAGATGGTGTTCCAGGCAGTGGCATTAGGCACATTGTTTCCACCACTGTAAGTATGTAGCACTTGCCTCAGTGCGTTTGTGGGATGGTGTTGGAGTGAAAGCTCCTCTGGACTCAGGCCCAGAGGAAAGCCAAAGTACAAGAGTTGAATTGAAGCCTTTGGACAAGCTGAAATACATGAAGTCATACCAAAGTGAAAGAGAAATATATATTTTTTTAACTTCTAGTAGAAATACATGCTCAGTGCCTTAAACATTAAAAAGCTGCAGCAGAGACCTTGAGCATAGTTCCTTTTGCTGTAGCAGTGTTATTCTTTCATAAAGGTCTTTATTTTAGACAAAATATGGATAGAACTATATTGTTGACATTTTTTAGATATATTATTTTAGACAAAATATAGATAGAATAAAATTGTTCACATTTTTTAGATATAGTGTTCACATAAACAATAGGAACTGATAGAAACTGTATACGCAAATCCGCGTGATACCTATGTAATGCTTACGATTGTTAGAATTGAGCCAGGATAGGTTGGGAAAAGAAAAACTAGAATCGTGTGTTAATTTCATTGGCTAATTAACAAAAATTATCCACACTTCTGTAAGAGTTAGTAGTAGTTAGTTAGTTAGAAGAAATTAGAAGAAGAAACCGTTTGCTGCCTGCTGTTTTGCTGCTGCTGCTGTTGCTGTTTGGCTTTACCATGTAACCCCCTTTGAACTCTGCCTTCAAGAAGCTATGAGACTATGAAATAAAGAACTTAGCAGAACAGCAGCCTCCTCTGCTCTCTTTGCTCTGGTCCATGAAGGAAGGGCTTCCCATCAAAAGCACAACAGGATGGTGATGTAATTGATTTGCCAGGCCTCCCCATACTTACATTTTGACCATCATCCCCCACACCACAGGGGCTTTACTCACTTGGCCTGCTTGATTTCAGCATGTTTCACAGTTACGTATAATGTGGGAGATAGTGTCTATGGTTAAGTCCACCCCTYGATCACAAGCCCATCAGTATTTTGCATCTCTTCCCTGATGACCTGAGGCCCACTGAGCCAGAAATAGTACAGTGCCAGTACTGATCTACCTGAGACAATATAATCTTGTCAGCCTGATCCATCTGTCCATTGTTATCTGAGGACTTGCCCACTGAAAACTGGAGTAGCATCTATCCTTGAAGAATTTCCTGAGGTTGTCGTTCTTCCTCTCAACTCACATACCTGTGCTGCTAGGGCAGAGGTGGGTTTTCCACCCCACTTCATCATGTTCTCTCTGTGGTCATGTAGGTAAAACCTTGTGATGTGTACCCTCTTTATCAAGCAGGGCAGCACTTGCTCAAGTCTTTCAAATCTGTCCACAGTTTTGGACAGTCTTTCTACAGCTTAGGTGCAGGTAGATAGGAAAAAAGATGATCTTTATATTGCTGGAGTCGAGTAGTCATCTGGAGCATTGTTTGTTCTCCTCCTTTCATTGACATCAATGCCAATGAGTTCGTGTAGGACGATGGTGCCCCCCATTCAAACTTACACTACGTGGATTGTCACTGGACCTCATCTGGATGTACAGGGGACTGCTTATCATTTGAATTCTCTCAGGTACTGGATATGATTCTTTATAGTGTTCTACCTGCTTGGGCACACTACTAAATCATTCTTGAGAGAATACCTTTCATTCACACTTGACAGGACAGGAGCTGCCTCCAGAGGCTGAGAGTTCCTGTCCTCTTCCCAATCCTCTTGTCAATGCCCACATCCCGGGACAGGGATCCCAGTTGCTTGGTTTTACTGCCATCTAGTTTCATATCATGTGTAGACACTGAAAAGCTTTAGCAGAGAAATTTTCCAGCTTTCTGCAGCATTTTGTGAGAGCTCTGTTTCTCACAGAAACGATGAAAAACATTGCTATGGGTTCTGTAAACTAATTCTTGTCTTGCACCTGCTGTTATTCAGCAGCAGGGTTGTTATGGTATACTGAAGAAAATATTTTCAAATGAATGTTTTGCAGCCTCCACCAATCATTCTAGGAGGTGGATGATCAGTGACCAATGACCTTATGCCATGCTGGCAACGCAAGTTATATAAACTGATTTATAATTAATTAAATACCCTATTATTGCTCCTGGACTTGGACTTTGTGTTGTTATTCTTTGCACCGTTCGTGGTGCAACAGCGACATCTGGTGACCCCGACATGTACTGCAACCAAACTTAAAGAGACGAACTGAGATTCCCCGCAGCACAGCTCRGAGGTACGATACGCTTCCCCCTCCCTGCTGCCGCAAGACTGTGGGGACGGACCTTTAGTCCAGGCACCAGGGTGTTGGACAGAAACTGAAAAGATRGGACATAAATCCTCAACGGGTGGGGGGTTTTACCCCTCCCCATGGAAATTTGCCCCTCGGGATATTTCTCTTTGGCAGAAGAATTGGATCGTCCTCCACCTTTTGCTCCTATTTCGGCTGCTGCTGCAGGAGCTGCCGCCTCGGCGCTGCCCACCGCTTCGTGGGTGGCTCCTGCGCCGTTCGCTCCATACCCGGCCTCGGCACCGCTGCCTGCCGTTGCGCAGCTGGCTGCTCTGCCACCGCAGGGTCCACCCATGCTGCTTCCGGGTGTGGCCGTGGCGTCCTGGTCTCCCAYGGCTACATATCCAGTGCCTTTCTGTCCCGCGCCGCTACCCGTAGTGCTTGGCTATCACACACAGGTCCTGACACTGGACCATCTTTCGGCACAGGCGCAGAAGCCCCACCCACTGGTAGCAGATTCTCTGGTGAATCAGCTTCTGGCTGCTTTGCGTGAGGCAATACAGCATTTCACAGCGCTGCCTGAGGTGCTGAGACAGGCTGCCGCTGCTGGGCCCGCGTCGGAACTGGCGCAGCCGAACGCCGTGCCGGCAGTCCTGGCCGCGGTGCTGGGCGCAGGACCGGCAGCCCCTGCACCCGCGCTTGCACAGACGGCAGCRGTGATCMAAACTGCACCGCTCCAAGMCGCATCGCCGGGCGCAGCCTCCACCGCTTCAGTCTCCGCGGCTGTGGTCCCTGCCGCTCCAGCTTCCATCGCCGCCCCGCCCGCTGGTCGGGCGTCTGCATGCCGGCATCCTGAGAGACCATTGGATACACTCTTGGCCGACGATGCAAGCGGCATTGCTATGGAAACGCCTGCTTTGCGGCAGGAGTTTCTGACGGCACTCAGACGCCAGTACCAAGCCACGGGGCTGGCCCGCAGTCCTCCTTGGACCCTGCCAGGCTGCAAGGTGACTGTACGTCCACAAAATTCAAAACGGTTCTGGGAGGAGGTCAAGAGGCAGGTGCTGGAAGCTGGTGACTGGGAATTACCAGAAAGAGTTGGGATGCCTGAAGAGAAAGTAGAGGTACCTCAGTGAGAGCCTGTGCGGGTGCCTCAGGGGAAACCTGAGCATGCTGCTACCTTGCCTCAGGGTGATGTGCAGGTAGATCAAAGCGATCTAACGATGGACCAGAGTGATAGTGATACAGTAGGTACTATCTAAGCTTTTCCTGTGCAGAAAGCTCTTCCTTACTCAGGTCAGATTAACAAACATGGGTGTTTCGCTTGGAAAGTGGTCCAAGATATACAATCTAAGGTTGCTGAATATGGATTAGGCTCCCCTGAGGTCATGCAGATTATTAGAGTGATAAATACTGATCTGCTTTCTCCATTTGACATTAAGCACATAGGTCAGGTATTGTTTCAACCTATACAATATTCAGTTTTTAAAGCTAATTGGAGACAAATGGCTGAAAAGGCTGCAGCTGTGAATATACAGGTGCCTCAAACTGATCCCAGACATGCAGTTGGAGCAGATGTCCTTATGATCCTTAATCAATTTTCTAATCCTGATCTTCAAGCTACCTGGCATCCTCAGATCCTTGACCAGGTTCAGAAGATTAGTGTGGGGGCTCTGTTGAAAAGTATAGCTATGGCTGCTCCCAAAATATGATATGTTAATATATCTCTGGCAAAAAGAGCAACTTTTACCCTTTGTGGAGAAACTTGCCGCAGCCCTTGAGAAGCAGGTTGAAGATGAGGCTGTGAGGCAGCTGCTGTGCAAACAATTGGCAAGAGATAATGCTAACGAGGAGTGTAGAAAGATCATAGCCGCCTTACTAGGGGATCCGACCTGAACAGAAACGATCGAAGCCTGCTCTAAGGTGGGATCTGGAGAGCATAAATCTGCTTTGGCTGCAGTTCTACGGCCTCTTCAATTAAATTCTGGTGGACAACAAAGGCAACCTAAGGTTGAGAGCAAGCAGAAACAGATTAGACAAAAGAAGAAAAAAAAGGAGAATAGGGGAGTTGTTCAGTGCAAAAGATGCGGTAGGCCAGGTCATTCTGCAGAACACTGCCAGTCCATGTACCATGTCAATGGTCAGTCTCTGATACGTTTGGGAAACTTCCCAGGAGTTTACAGGGGAATTGCGCACAGACACAAATGTTTCCCCAGGCTCCTCCGACACAGGCCTACTCAGCCAGCTTAGAGCCAGCACCCAGGGATCAGCCAGGGTGGATGTGTAAGCCACAGCAACAGTAGTATTAGACTCCTGTCGTGTTTATAAGGTGCCCTTGGATGCATATGGACCCCTAGGGCAAGGACTGAGTGCATTGCTTATAGGTAGATCTAGTTCAGGGGATCCAGGTGTACCCAGCAGTTATTGATGCTGATTACACAGGCCAAATTTGTGCTATAGTTTCCACATCCCACCCCTCATCACTATTCCTGAAAAGACTAGAATTGCTCAACTTGTGCCTTTTAAGTCGTGTGTTCCCAGGGCAGAACAACGAAGTCGCAGAGATGGTGGCTTTGGATCTATGGGACTTCCGCAGGTCTTCTGGACTGCTGACGTGTCTAGCCAAAAGCCGCAGATGACATGTACCCTGATCCTGCCAAATGCCCATCCACCCTAGATCCAGCTCCAAGGTTTGATCGACACGGGCGCTGACGTAACAATCATTTCCTTCTCTGCGTGGCCTCCTGCGTGGCCTTTGGCCCCTGTGGGGTCAGCCATTGCAGGGGTGGGAGGAACCACACAGAGCT
>RAHM01000584.1:0-125899 GCA_003713295.1 Parotia lawesii | reverse complement strand
CGCATCGCCGGGCGCAGCCTCCACCGCTTCAGTCTCCGCGGCTGTGGTCCCTGCCGCTCCAGCTTCCATCGCCGCCCCGCCCGCTGGTCGGGCGTCTGCATGCCGGCATCCTGAGAGACCATTGGATACACTCTTGGCCGACGATGCAAGCGGCATTGCTATGGAAACGCCTGCTTTGCGGCAGGAGTTTCTGACGGCACTCAGACGCCAGTACCAAGCCACGGGGCTGGCCCGCAGTCCTCCTTGGACCCTGCCAGGCTGCAAGGTGACTGTACGTCCACAAAATTCAAAACGGTTCTGGGAGGAGGTCAAGAGGCAGGTGCTGGAAGCTGGTGACTGGGAATTACCAGAAAGAGTTGGGATGCCTGAAGAGAAAGTAGAGGTACCTCAGTGAGAGCCTGTGCGGGTGCCTCAGGGGAAACCTGAGCATGCTGCTACCTTGCCTCAGGGTGATGTGCAGGTAGATCAAAGCGATCTAACGATGGACCAGAGTGATAGTGATACAGTAGGTACTATCTAAGCTTTTCCTGTGCAGAAAGCTCTTCCTTACTCAGGTCAGATTAACAAACATGGGTGTTTCGCTTGGAAAGTGGTCCAAGATATACAATCTAAGGTTGCTGAATATGGATTAGGCTCCCCTGAGGTCATGCAGATTATTAGAGTGATAAATACTGATCTGCTTTCTCCATTTGACATTAAGCACATAGGTCAGGTATTGTTTCAACCTATACAATATTCAGTTTTTAAAGCTAATTGGAGACAAATGGCTGAAAAGGCTGCAGCTGTGAATATACAGGTGCCTCAAACTGATCCCAGACATGCAGTTGGAGCAGATGTCCTTATGATCCTTAATCAATTTTCTAATCCTGATCTTCAAGCTACCTGGCATCCTCAGATCCTTGACCAGGTTCAGAAGATTAGTGTGGGGGCTCTGTTGAAAAGTATAGCTATGGCTGCTCCCAAAATATGATATGTTAATATATCTCTGGCAAAAAGAGCAACTTTTACCCTTTGTGGAGAAACTTGCCGCAGCCCTTGAGAAGCAGGTTGAAGATGAGGCTGTGAGGCAGCTGCTGTGCAAACAATTGGCAAGAGATAATGCTAACGAGGAGTGTAGAAAGATCATAGCCGCCTTACTAGGGGATCCGACCTGAACAGAAACGATCGAAGCCTGCTCTAAGGTGGGATCTGGAGAGCATAAATCTGCTTTGGCTGCAGTTCTACGGCCTCTTCAATTAAATTCTGGTGGACAACAAAGGCAACCTAAGGTTGAGAGCAAGCAGAAACAGATTAGACAAAAGAAGAAAAAAAAGGAGAATAGGGGAGTTGTTCAGTGCAAAAGATGCGGTAGGCCAGGTCATTCTGCAGAACACTGCCAGTCCATGTACCATGTCAATGGTCAGTCTCTGATACGTTTGGGAAACTTCCCAGGAGTTTACAGGGGAATTGCGCACAGACACAAATGTTTCCCCAGGCTCCTCCGACACAGGCCTACTCAGCCAGCTTAGAGCCAGCACCCAGGGATCAGCCAGGGTGGATGTGTAAGCCACAGCAACAGTAGTATTAGACTCCTGTCGTGTTTATAAGGTGCCCTTGGATGCATATGGACCCCTAGGGCAAGGACTGAGTGCATTGCTTATAGGTAGATCTAGTTCAGGGGATCCAGGTGTACCCAGCAGTTATTGATGCTGATTACACAGGCCAAATTTGTGCTATAGTTTCCACATCCCACCCCTCATCACTATTCCTGAAAAGACTAGAATTGCTCAACTTGTGCCTTTTAAGTCGTGTGTTCCCAGGGCAGAACAACGAAGTCGCAGAGATGGTGGCTTTGGATCTATGGGACTTCCGCAGGTCTTCTGGACTGCTGACGTGTCTAGCCAAAAGCCGCAGATGACATGTACCCTGATCCTGCCAAATGCCCATCCACCCTAGATCCAGCTCCAAGGTTTGATCGACACGGGCGCTGACGTAACAATCATTTCCTTCTCTGCGTGGCCTCCTGCGTGGCCTTTGGCCCCTGTGGGGTCAGCCATTGCAGGGGTGGGAGGAACCACACAGAGCTATTTAAGCGAACGACCTGTGCTGGTGAAGAATGCAGAGGGGCAAACAGCTACGGTTCGGCCCTATGTCACTGCAGCTCTGCTTAACCTGTGGGGGTGGGATGTACTGGCAGCTTGGGGGGTACGGATTGAGACAAATTTTTGATGGGGGTCACTGTGCTGAAGGGCGCAGAGTATCCTATGCTGCCTTTGCGGTGGCTAGTAAGAAAATCAATATGGATTCCCCAGTGGTCCCTACCAAAAGAGAAATTAGTCGCCCTTTGTCAGTTGGTTCAGGAACAATTACAACAGGGGCATATTGAGCCTTCTACTAATCCCTGGAACACTCCTGTTTTAGTAATTAAGAAAAAATCAGGGAAATGGAGATTATTACAGGATCTCTGACAAATTAATGCAGTGATGGAAAATATGGGGGCATTGCAACCTGGTATGCCCTCACCCACCATGATCCCAACAGGGTGGGAAATTCTGATTATTGATTTGAAGGATTGTTTTTTCACGATTCCTTTACATCCTGATGATAAGCCAAAATTTGCTTTTACTGTGCCTGCAGTGAATAATGCCGAACCTGTGCAGAGGTATCAATGGAAGGTTCTACCTCAGGGCATGAAGAAGAGCCTGACTATTTGTCAATGGTATGTCGCTCAGGCTTTGTCCGGAGTTCGTGAGCAGTTTCCTGAGGCATGCTACTACCATTACATGAATGGTATCCTGGTAGCAGCATCCACCCAGGACGAGCTGCAGAGGATACAGCCTCTGCTGCTCGCTGCTCTGCATTCTTATAGATTGCAAGTGGCTCCGGAGAAAGTTCAACAGCAACCTCCTTGGAAATATTTAGGAGTCAAAATTCTGGATCAGACCATACAACATCAAGAGGTGCAATTCTCAGGCTCTATTAAGACCTTGAATGATGCTCAGAAATTGCTGGGTGTCATCAATTGGTTACATCCTTATCTAGGGCTAACCACGGCACGACTTTCCCCGCTTTTTAATATTTTAAAGGGGGACCCTGAGTTGAATTCACCTTGGAAATTGACTCCTGAAGTGCGATGAGCGCTGGAGGAGGTTCAACAGGCTGCTTCTGCTCGTCAGGTTTATCGAGTGGATCCCTCCATTGATATCACTGTTTTCATTACCACTCCAGATTTGCATCCTACAGGTATCATTGGCCAATGGAATAAACAGTGGCCTGACCCTTTGCATATTCTGGAATCGGTCTTTCTGCCACATCAGCCAAAAAAAGACGGCACCCACGTTGTTTGAATTGATTGCTAGTTTGATAATCAAATGCTGCCAACGGTGTTTGCAACTAATGGCAGCGGATTGTTCTTCCAGTACAGCAGGAACACTTTGAGTGGAGCCTTACTAACAGTGCTCCTTTGCAAAGTGTGATGCAAAACTTTTCGGGGCAGATCGCTTATCACCCAGCCATAAATTCCTGCAAATGGCAAAATCGACAAGCTTTACTTTACAACCAAAAAATAGTTGAGTGCCAGTGAGAGGACCCACTGTCTTCACCGATGGGTCTGGGAAAACTGGGAAAGCCATTGTTACCTGGAAGGAGGAATCTGAGTGGCAGGTGCTGGAAGGCCATGAGTCAGGCTCTGCCCAGCTGGTTGAACTGAAGGCTGTTGCCATGGCTTTTCAGCAGTTCTCTCAGGTACCTTTGAATTTGGTCACTGATTCTGCCTACGTGGCAGACATAACTCAGTGCTTAGATTGTTCACTTTTGAAGGAAGTGAATAATGCAGCTCTGTTCTCACTATTGAAAAGTTTGTGGGGTGCAATTCGAGCTCGAGTGCATCCATATTACATTTTGCATATTCGAAGTCACACCAATTTGCCAGGTTTCATAACAGAAGGTAATGCCAGGGCTGACATGCTGGCTAACCCTGTGTGGGTAGCACCTCCGCCTGACAAAATTGCACAAGCCAAGGCATCACACAATTTTTTCCATCAAAGTGCGCATACTCTGCAGAAGCAGTTTCACTTAACTCCCACTGAGGCTCAGGACATTGTCAGTGCTTGCGCTGACTGTCATGGACTCGCTGCATCTCTGCCATCTGGGGTAAACCCCAGAGGCCTAAAAGCCTTGCAGCTTTGGCAGACGGATGTAACGCACATTCCTGAATTTGGTAGATTTAAGTATGTGCATGTGTCTATTGACACTTTCTCCTCAGCTATGTGGGTGTCTGCTCGTACTGGAAAGAAAGGCCGCGATGTCATTGCCTGCTGGAAATTGGCTTTTGCGATTCTCGGTGTGCCGTCCTCTGTGAAGACCAATAATGGCCCTGCCTACGTTTCGCAGAAGATGCGGCAATTTTTGCACCTATGGGGTGTGAACCATTCTCTGGGTATTCCGCATTCTTCTACTGGCCAAGCCATTGTTGAACGCGCTCAYGGCACTTTGAAACATGTTCTGGAGAGACAAAAAGGGGGAATGCATGGAGAAACCCCACAGAGCCGACTGGAAAAAGCTTTGTATACAATTAATCATCTTACAGTGCCACCAAACTCAAACAATCCTGTTATTTTGAATCATTTTCTCTCATTGCAGTCTTCAGGCGAGACGCAACTGCCTCGAGTGAAAGCCTGGGTGCAGGACCTGCTCACTAAGAAGTGGGAAGGCCCGCATGAGCTTATTGCTTGGGGTCGTGGGTATGCTTGCGTTTCCACAGACACTGGGGTATGATGGCTACCTGCAAGATGTGTTCGCCCTGACCTGTGGCACCAGAAGCAGAACAGGCAACCTCCAAGGCAACCTCCAAATGATGACCAGAATGCCGATCATCAACCCAGTGATCCTTCTGATGAAGACCAAGATGATGACCATCAGCCTGGTCCTTCTACAAGCAGAGACTGAACTTTAAGTTTCTTTGTTATGGAGTCAGAATGTTTAAGCCCTTAAGGCTGTTCAGAGTTAGTTACTGATGTAGAGCTCTTAAGGCTGTTTAATTAATAGTGAACGTAGAATTAATAGTTGATGTAGAATTGGGTTCGCTGGATGCTCTCATGGCACCGCTGGAGAATCTCTCTGCCCACTTTAAATCAGTGTCTGATTTAAATTCTGTTTGGTAACTGGCCACTACCAAACAGACCCCTTATGTTGTGTTTGTTCTCCTTGCTGCAAGGGGCCCCGCAGAGGATTGCAAATGCTACCTTTTTGGTCTTAAATGAAAAGGGGGAATTGTAGACACTGAAAAGCTTTAGCAGAGAAATTTTCCAGCTTTCTGTAGCATTTTGTGTGAGCTCTGTTTCTCACAGAAACGATGAAAAACATTGCTATGGGTTCTGTAAACTAATTCTTGTCTTGTACCTGCTGTTATTCAGCAGCAGGGTTGTTATGGTATACTGAAGAAAATATTTTCAAATGAATGTTTTGCAGCCTCCACCAATCATTCTAGGAGGTGGATGATCAGTGACCAATGACCTTATGCCATGCTGGCAACGCAAGTTATATAAACTGATTTATAATTAATTAAATACCCTATTATTGCTCCTGGACTTGGACTTTGTGTCGTTATTCTTCACGCCGTTTGTGGTGCAACAGTGACAATCATGGGCCTTGATATCCCAGAGTCAGAGAAGCCAAGTCACTAGGGGCTAATTTTGCAGCTCACCTAGGGATAGGAATTGGGTGGTTATCTCTGGTTCTACCTCTTCCTTCTGTTGTGAAGGCCCTATTTCCTCTTCATGCCTTACTAGGCAAACTGATTTTGTCTTGGATTTGTTCTGTATAGGGGTGACTGCTACTGACATAGGTTGTTCCTCTGGTTCAACTGCAGTTTAGTGGCCACAGTGCCTGTTGCTCTGCTTTCCTACTCCTATCCCTGAGGGTGCTGTCACCCTATGACCCCTATGGCCCTCTAGGTCCTAGTTACACCCTCCTGGCTGTTGCAAAAATTATCCCTAACAAGCAGCCAGAGCCCAGCATGTTGCATAACTTCACACCTCTCTGGAGCTTCCACAGAATTTTTCTTTCACATACTTTATCACTTTAACAGGGTCCTGTAGTTGTTCAGGGGTGAAATTCCAAACCATTGAAGGAGAGAAGTCTTTGAAACTGGCCAATGTCCTCTTACATTCCACGTCACTCATGACTATCCACTCGTAGGGCAAATCTCTGAATAACCTCCCTAGAAATATCTTTTGTAACTCTAAACATGCTGTGGACTGGGGATACTTCGCAGAACTAGCAACAAGAACATGCTTTCCTTAACACCCAAGGGAAATTCAAAATACTCAAAAGCTGTTGTAATAGGCCAGAAGGAGGAAAAGAGGGTAAAAAAGGTTGTGGAAAATCMTCCTCCTCTGTTCTCCCCACAGACTGGTTATGATAATTAATGGACTCCCCACAGAAGAACCTGAGGTAAGAGTAGGAGAGCAACACTGATCACACATCCAAAATGACCCTCATTGCGCTTGRTATTATAAGTCATAAGTAGATATCACACAGTACAGCAACAAAGCAATCCTGATCCCTCTCCTTGCACGGAAAAATACCATCACAAGGAGGACACCCAGGGGATACATCCAGAGTTAGGTACCACACCCACATGAACAGACCAAGTGACATTGTGGCTACTGCTCCATACCTAATACAACAGATACTTAAATCAAATTTGTTTCCAACCCACTCTGGGCAGATCTGTTATTATCTCAACCTTTCATGCCTCTCACTGGGCATGAATGGTACTCCGCAATCTCGTGCTCCCACTGAGACTCTCCAAACTACACTACAGCTTGCTCACTTCCCCTCCCCCTTCCTTGTCCCTGCAGTGAGATGGAGAGGACAAATGGAGGAAAAAAGGTAAAAATAATGGGTTGAGATTAGAACAATTTACTGGAAACATCAATGAGATAAGAAAATTAACAGCAACAGGAACAATACTAATAAGAAAAGTGTACAAAAGAAGAGAGTGATTCGCATGCAAAATGCCTACTGCACAGCCTGACTTGCCTTCACTCATGCCACTCCAACTCCTCCCTCTGGCTTGGAACTGATGCCATCCAACAACCACTCCCTCCAGCTCAAAACTGGCACTGCCCTACCGCTCCTTCCAGCTTGGAACCTGTGCCATCCCCAAGGTTTCCTCTGCCATGCTTAGTCGACCAGTAGGAACCCCTTCTTCTTGGAAGAGACTCCCTTCCCCCCACCCCCAGCAATGACAGAAGGTGGTATAGAATAATCTCCAGGTTTTAGCCATGCCATCCTTGGTACTGTAAAAATCAATCCTTTCCAGGCTGGAACCAGGACATTCATATCAAGTTCTGATGAAAAACATTCACAATAATACTAGTTATTTTATTGGTCTCTACTCACTCTTTCATTCCTCCTCACCAAGTCACTTGAGACAAATGAGATTCTTTAGGGGTTGGTTGGCTAAGGTAGCAAATAAATACATATCTGATATAAATTTTGAAATCAATTAAAACTGTAATGACTTCTGGTTTCCAATGCAGTGACTACAAGCTAAGTCTGGATGATGATTTCCAAATGCTAGAGAAAAGTGTTTGCCAAAGACTAGCAGTGTTGACAGTAGAAGGAGGTCACATTTTGCCATCTCTTCACCAGTCTCATAACCTGCTCATAAAAACTTGTCTCTGGCTTTTTGCTTATTGACTGTTTGCATTAGCTCAATTAAACCTGAGCTTTCTGAGTCAGGAAAATGAGTCCTAAATACTAATGTCATCATAGCAGCAGGTGCACTATAATATGAAAATTATGAACAATGGTAGGAGAAATGACAGAAAGAAACATTCCCTCTCCAAGGGCATTCATTTGTTACCAACCTTTTATATATTTTATGCTACATGCCAGAAATCTGGTTGAGGTGGCTTTGCTCTTTTTAATATTTACTTTTTTAGCACAGCTTGCAGGGTAATATCTGCAAGGCTCAGACATGTACATAGAGTATCTCTCAGGTCAGTGCTGGCTCATGTCTAGCACCACAGACAATTTTTTCTTAAATCAACTGAGCATCCTGTGGACACAGTTTTCACACCCAACCTAGAAAAAGCTGGCAATTACGTAAGATAGTACCAGTTATAGTGTGCATAGTGCCAGGGTAAGAACAGGCAAATAAAAATACAAAACACAAATAATGCTAAAATAAATACAGAATCACGTATTTTAGCATTTTTGGGATTATTCTGAGGCATTATTCCGATTATTTCACTTCTGCATGCAGACGTTCTCACCAGGGCAAAATTAATCCCTCATATGGTTGCAGTGGTTGAGTCCGCCATGGGATTGGCCGGGGAGCCGCAGGGCCCCGGGACGGTGGGGGTCCGCTGATGGGCAGGCTCAGAGGTCTAAGATCACCCCCTTTACCCCTTTTAAGTCCATGTTCTAGATAGTTCTCCTTTCCTTGATCCCCCACTGGCTCCCGGTTCCCTTGTTCCACCCCTCACCTTCCCCACTGGTCACCGTTCTGTCACCCCATGTCCTCTCCACCCCTTGGCCCCCAGATGATTGGTCTCTGATGTTCTGCCCGCCTCTGGTGCCGCCCTGGATAAAACCCTGGACCCCTCAGTGTTCTTGGTCCTTTGTCCCTGGATCCCTTCGAGTGGAGACCCCAATAAACCCCTTGGAAGTCTATGCAAAGGACCCCTCCTGCCTCTTTGTCCCCGACGGCGCTGTTCGGCTCTGTGTGTGTGAGTGGCTGTGTGTATCCACCAACTATGTTGTGTCAGAGTGTGTCCTAGTGTGTTTGTGCGGCACCCCCCGAGCTGCTCCAAAGGCACACTTTCAGGACGGACATGGAACTCTTTCCACCCCCCCGCCCCGCACTACGTCATCATATCACAGGCACACTTTTCCTCAGGAAGCGTATGCAGAAAATTATACTTCTGCACAGGGTGAGATTGCATCAAGAGAACAATATGTATTTCCTCTGAAAAACAGAATCACAGACTATTCTGAGCTGGAAGGGACCCACAAGGATCATGGAGTCCAACACTTACATGAATGGCCACTACAGGGACTGAACCCACAAACTTGGCGTTGCTAGCACCATGCTCTATCCAACAGAAACCTTTCTGTCTGTGTTGGTACTGTCAGAGAAGTAGGATGAGGAACATCGTTCAGATACTTATCAATAACAGGTGTTAGAGCAACAATGCCAGAGCCTAATCCCAAATCCAGTAAAATTATAACGTTTTCAGTGAAAGAAATCAAGAAAAAATAAGACGAGAGTGTATATATATTATAGTTGCATTGGAGAGCTAAACCAACAATGAAAATCTTTTATGCTAATGAGTTCATGTACTCAAGTGCATACATAAACAGACATAAACCAACATGCAACAACTTGGAAAAGCAGCATATTTTTTTTTAAGTCTGTTAAATGCATCACTAATAGGATGTAACAACACAAAAGTTAAGATAAAAATTTACATCCTTTTATTTCACCCTCATAAAATGCCTTAGTTTTAAGTTAGCCATCCCTTTGATGACACTACTGACTTCTTAAATACATAAATATGCTGTAAGAACAATTGGAGTTCAGACAAAACATGACATCAGCTGTTTTTTTATTACCACTGTCACCGATGAGAGAGAAAAAAAGAAATAAAAAAGGTGATAAACTGAAAGTGACATTGCTTTATCACGTTTATAGACTTTCTTTCTGGTAGATTGTAGGGATTTAACGCAGTCTCTACTGTGATTATAGTAATTGATATTGGGTGCAGAATAAACAACAGGGACTTGTAAAAAATAACCTGACCATGAAGAACCATTCTGTAAACTTTTCTCCCTGCTTAGCAGTTTCTATTCCCAAGGACAAAAATTTACTGTAGTAATATAGAAACTTTAATATCTTAGGGTATAAGCAACTGCCCAAGACTCTGCAACTATTCTGAAAAGCAGAAAAAATATCTCTGATCATAAAAATCTTTTATCTCTGGTATCTTTCTGCTGTTCAGACCCTAAGTGTCCATTTACAGAGAGGATGAGTTTGTTATGAGTGTCCTTTTCACATCAGTGAACCAGGCCAGATCATATATTCAGACCTTCGATGGCAGCTTACTAGAGGGCATGCAATTATACATATATATTGCACACTACTTAACATTGCAGAGGTACACATGGTCACATGGAGAACATCCTCATTTTGTTTTTCAAAGCTGGGACATGGCCCTGATGCTGACACCATTTTTGGCTGGTAAAGCTGCCTGGTGATTGCTGGTGATGGGCAGCCAAGAGCAGTCACCTCTAATATGGTCATAGGCTGCTGTGGAGGAGAGTGTCCATTCTTTCCCTCAGCAGCAGTGTGAACAGCTAAGCTTTGACAAGTGATAACGGAGGAAGAAGACAAAACAAAAYTGGATACTTATATTGAACATGGTGAACAACAGACTTTTGTTTGACATGTAGAGCAGTTCCCTTCAACACAAAATCACAGAGGAATATCAGAAAGGCCTTTCTAAACTTTTATGCCGCTATTTGCAGGTGCTTACACTGGTCAAAAGTCCATCTTTGACAAGGAAAAGATATCTGTTTCCTTTAGAAAAACTTGGTCTAATATGAATAATAATGTATTTTCCAGGAGCTGAAAAATTTGTAGTTTGTTCAGCACACAGAGAACAGTGAGATACATGCTGATAAGACACTCAGTTATCTGGCCTATCCTTGTATTGAGGGCTTTTATTATGCATCCTATCAACAGCTCTATGCAAAAGCAAGGCCTTTACACTAGATTTAAGGATGATTAAGTCATCTTCAGGAATAGTAATAGATAAGGTGGTGCATCAATTTTTGATTTTGAGCATCATCTAGAGAGGAAAATAATAGGTGTGATACTGAGGAAAGGTCAAGAAGCAGTTTAGGTTTAAGAATTAATGAAAWCCCATTCATGTTCCATGGAAATCTATAAGCTGTATTATTTTCTGGAATTCAAAAGTAATATCATTCAGTTGATTTTTGCAAATACCGAGGATTATGAAGTACTATATAAAGCAGCTGAKACCTGCTTTTGAATATCACACTTAAATCTGCATGTGCTCAGGATGGTAGGAGTAAAATTAAGAGTACAGTAGGTGCAATTAAATGCTTGCTCTTGTGAGCAGCTGTTTGCATTATCATCTGCTGATTTAAGGGCACTTGTTCTTCTGCAGTCCATCATCTACAGCTAATATTCACTATATTAGAAATACAGCCTCCTTTGTATATACAACTTGTGTAATCCCTTGTTTTTGTTGCTTATTCCAATGTTGCTATCTGATGTACTAAGGAAAACACACCGCAATTCTCACCACATACATAGGAATAACATGAAACAAGTATACATTTTGATCAGTGGAGGCTAATGTGTCTTTGCATCTAAATAAACCTTTTGCATGATAAGCAAACAATTGTATGAAATTGCATCCAGTTAGCTAATAGCCTTTTCCTGTGCTATTTCAAATGCTGAATCTTCTGTTTCATTTAAGAAGGACTAGGCTGGTGCAATAGACCTGTTAAAAATGATTTTTTTATGACTATGCGCCCTATTTAGACAAACAAAGGGAAATAAACTGAATGGAAAAGTGCTTAGTTTGTGTTCAAAAGATTATGTAAATTCTCTTAGATCATAGCGCATATTGTAATCCAACTTTCAGTTCCCTTCTCATTCCTGTATACCTTAGAATTGTTAAACAGTTTACTGTTATGATTTTGCTTGCTCATGTTCTGCTGGCTGACAGCTCCTGGTTAACTAACGGATCTTCAGCTGAAGTTAGGATCCCAGCTCACCAGGTGTGTGTCCTGACCCCTTCAGCTCTTATTCTGATGAGTTAAAAATGGCCTGAAGGAAACCTGGAACTGAAAAGAGCTCCAGCAACTGACCTGTATTTCATCCTTAGTGTTTCTCTCTAGCATGTCTGTGTTTCAAACCTGTGCCTTCAAAATTGTGATTAGCCTTAGGAGCTTAATGCTTGAATCTCTACATGATGAGACTGATGCCTGTAACAACAGGCAGCTGCTCCAGTTTTCTGGGAAGAACACCACGGTTTTCACTTGAAAGGCAGCCCTTGAAAGAAGTGACAGAACACACTGAAAACTGCATCAAATGCAGGGCCAGTTTTCCATAATTTAATCTCTGAGATAACTGACATTACAGTCAGGACATATAACAGAGAAATTATACAGTACAACAGACATTGTCAGTGATGAAAGTGTTTTTCTGGTTATTATTCAGATGGAGATTTACTCAAATGAATAAACATGTTTTCCCACTGGGAAGATAGCAAAACATAACAAACATTTTTTCCCCATTAACTRTGTTATTGCTGAAGCATCACTTGGCTCCAGGACTTTCCCAAAGACATTTGAAAACCTGCCTTTCAGTGAGTAAATGTTGGGTAGGTAAGAGGAATCCAGGGGCATACCCTGGAATGGGTCACACCCTGGGAATTCTCAACCTCCACTACAATGCCCAAGCATCCAATTTAAAAAAGGGGAAATCCACTACAAATAGCATGAGCGTAATTTTTTTTCTTGTATGAAGCAGATGCTGTTGATTTTCTAACAGATTTATGCTATATATACAATATCCATGTATACCCTTTCTGTTCTAATGACAGTCCCTTTTTTCCCTGATTTTAACTTCACTGTTGCACTGTGTTCTCCAAGATGATGTAAGTAAATTCACTGTCAATGCTTTGATAATGAATACCTCTGACATGAAGGTCTGAGTCTGCACTGACTCCCCTTTTCTAGGATGACCTGACTGAACACCAGAAACAGGGGCGAGATCTCATTTTTTGTCTGAAGGTTAATCTTCCTCATGTCCCTCACCTCCTATGCTACCCAGCTAAAATACTGTGCTGGTTTTGCATGGGTGAGTTAATTTTTTTCACAGTGGCTGGTGTGAGGCTGTGTTTTAGATTCGTGCTGAACACAGAGCTGATAATATAAATAATTTTGTTATTGCAGAGTGTCTTAGGTTACAATGTAAGATGCAACCAAAAGTATGTATTCTATTACCATCTACATAACCTGTTAAAACAGGGGGGTCGGTGTTCTTTATCTTCTCCGTGAGTCAGCCCTGATAACTCCCTCTGCTAATGGGCCATCAAGCTCCCACTGCATGACTCATAAAATTATGTTCTCCCATTGTGAGACGCTCCGCCCAGGGGGAGGAACCAAGCATTCCTATCTGTATATAGTTGGAGGCTCAGAACACCATGAGCAGTCCTATCCACTGGATTCCCAGAGGACAAGAGCTCCATAGCCACCACTGGCCCTTCAGAGAAAGACCAGACCCTTCTCCAGGATCGTTGCTTCAACAGAACCACATCCATCACTCCAAAAGGACTGCAGCCACCATTTAATTGGACTGCTCCCACCACCCTGACCAACAGGGTGTGAGGTCATATTCAGTTTAAGCCAGTGTTTCTGTATTATTGCCTTTATTTTAATTTTCCTATTAAACTGTAGTTCTGACTTGGAATCTCCCACTGGTTTGCTTTCAAACTAGTACACAGAGCAGGGCTTAGAGAGCTAAGGCCTTTGCTGCTATTCATACTGCCACGCTGGCAAGGAAGTTGGGGGTGCATGGGAGGTTTGGAGGGGACACAGCTGGGACAGGTGACCCCAACTGACCAAAGGGATATTCTAGACCGTATGGCATGCTCAGTATATAAAGTGAAGGGAAGAAGGAGAAAGGGGGAATGTTTGGAGTAAAGGTGTTTGTCTTCCCAAGTAACCATTATGTGTGATGGGGCCCTGATCTCATAGGAATGGCTAAACACCTGCCTGCTCATTGGAAGCAGTAAATCCCTGTTTTTCTTCGCCTGTGTGTGAAGCTTTTGCTCTCCCTGTAAAACTGTCTTTATCTTAACCCGCAAGTTTTTTACTTTTAACCTTCTGATTCTCTCCCTGATCGAGCTGGTGGGGGGAGTGAGTGAGCAGCTACAAGGTGCTTGGTTGTAGGCTGAGGCTAAACCACAATAAACACAAAACCAATTTACTTCCCAACAAAAGCGGAGAAAATATTTGAAATGTTTGATTTAAGATTTCCTAAGTATCAGGCATGTAGCGTTGCAGATTTTACCTCCCAAGGTAAAAGCCCAAGGCCCAAGGTTCCATGGGCAAATGTCAGAAAGCAATTCCCTTTCATCCATGAACTGRGAGTGGTATTCTATAAAAGTTAGAGACAGCAGATTTTGAGAGACAATAATTCAATCTTCCCATTGACTGCACGTTTTCCTCCCATCTTTACCAAAGAATTGTGTTACCAAATATAGACAATATTTTCTATTAAAAAAAAAATCTGGACAATGTTTTGCTGAATTTGAATGCTCTTTATCTGATCAAAGAAAGGGTAAGCTTGGAAGGTCCAACCAGGCTGAGAATCCTAATTCTCAGTTAGGATGTGAGACRAGAGCATTATTTTTTAAACTGATATCAACTAATTTTTTTCTTTTTTTTCCTTCTTTCAACCTCTGAATTAGTTGCATATCAGCAGCAAAAAGAAATGGTAATTCATAAATGTTCCTATTGTCCACCTTAGCATGCTTGGTGATAATTGTGAATGATGCCTTATACAAGTATGCAAATCAAATTTTGGTGTCCTGTAATGCAAACATGAAAGACTGGTGTGCCTRCAGTTTCTGCAGTTTAAACGAAACCAATACTGAAGCAGTTTATTAATTACATAATTAACCAGCAATCAGGGAACTAAACATTTGCAATCCATATCAGGAATGCAAAACATAATCAACCACCAGGCTCTTATAAAAATTCATATGCACCTGCCAGTTTCACAGTGCCCCTCAGCACGTCACCTGAGAGGCTGTGCTGGCGGATGCGCCCCAAAACCTGGGCATTACCAGCTACCCTGTCAGCAGCTCTGGGTCCCTCGGGCTGCAGATAGGGATGTGGAACTCCATGTGCCTGTCCCACTGCCCTTGACCTACATCTCTCTTTGTCTTAAAATCAGCCAACTGCAATTCCCTCATGCCCAGTAACTGGTTGACTGTAAGGAAACTTCCTTGTCAAAGCATCCAGGAGCCAATCTGGCAATCATATCCACACTACCTGAGCTGGGACCGAGAATCTTTTACAGCAGGAGACTCCAGTGAGCCAACGGGTGCCCCGCTTGATTCTCTACACACTCCACACTCACACAATCAGACAAGGTTTCCCTACCAGCTCAGGACCAAGCTTCCCCTAGCACAGTCTCTGAGGTCTCTATCCTTGAAATAATTTAATCTTGTGCAGTAACAAGAGCATAAGATGGGTGCCTCCTGACCCTGGGGATTTTATACACTCACCGTCTAAGCACACTAAAGTTTGGGGCCATCGGCTCCTRCCTTGTCTCTGAGTGTCTGGTCACCTGAATGGAGCCACAGGTCCCCAGGCCCTTTATTATGTCAGCACCAGTTCACAGCCTCTTGTCTCAGGCTCCTGACACCAAGAGCTCAATCTACCTACACTAGAGCTACCTGCACTAAATATATTTCTCAACATTGACATTCACCATCTTTTTAAAGTATGACTTTGGGACAAATGCTCTTCCCACGACAACTTACTTGACCCCTTTGTGGTCGTCTCTTAGCAGCAGTTGGATGCTGGGAGATTTTTTCAAGGGTGGGCTGCATGAGAATGGATTTACATGGTTAGGTTTATAATGTAGCTTATTTTTATAATCTATCTTATTTTTTTGGGCGAGTTTTACAATTTTCTTTAAATAAAGTTTGAATTAAAAGGATTTTCAGCTTCTGACCAATGATTTTCAAAGATTGTAGGCCAGACTCTAGTAGATGGGGACTGAACCTATTTGACTGAATAAATTAATGAGTAATTCTATAAGCTGTTTTCCAGAGGAAGAATATATGAGCAAAATGCACTGGACAGTGCTGCAAAGCAGAATTCAATACATAGAGTGAAGTTCCATTTCTCCTGTAGTCAATGTATGTTCCAGAAAAATTTTGCCTGGAGAGCCTCCAGCCAATGACAGGGTTGTTTATTACCAATCTTCTGCTGCAGTTCTATGTATTTCCTGGGTTTAAGCATTTTCTGTTCTATGAGACTTGATGAAAGCTTCAGGCACCAAACCTAATAGCAGTGGGGTGGTTTTTTTTTCATTGAAATACAAGGAAAGGGTCTACTGGAATCTGCATAAATCTGCTTTCATGGTTTGTCTATACAACCTTGTTCTGGTCACATCTGAGTATTTTGTCCATTCATGATATATTCTTTGAAAAAGAGACACTTCTCCTTTCCTTTGTATTTTCAGTTTGCACTTTTTTAATGAGACAGAACAAGGAGGTGGAGGTTAAGCTACTGCCTTCCTTTGACATGTATCTCTGGGAAGTGCTAGRGGCCCTACAGGGGAAACATCATTTTAAGTGCTGTGCATTCATGGGAAAAGCCAAAAGGTGCCCATATGATAGTTTAGATTCACACTAAATTTAAATGTGAGTTTTCATCCCATGGGCAGAGGTAATAGCACATGGCAGTCAGTGGAAATTGTTAGACAATCACTGGGGTTAAGAAATCTCTTCATTGCTTTCCTATGCATATTGTGAGCACCCTTTTTCCTCAGTCCTCTTTTATACCTCCTCCAAATGCATAATCTTTCCCCCAATATCCTCTATATCCATTTTCTGACACTTCTCAAGCTCCTTCCTGTGATACCAAAATTAGCTAGAGTACAAATTTTCTAACACAATTTGGAGTGTTAGAAAGCAGTCATTCTTTATTGCAGCATCTCCTTCCAAGAGGCTGCTGTGACCAAGAATCTCCATCCCTGGGTGAGCCTCCACTCTTTCAAGGGTGTCATTCCATCAGAGACCCTCCATCCATGCAAAAACCTCAGGCCGTCAGGAGATCCTCCATCCTTCCAGGAGCCTCCACTCCCTCTGACAGCCTCCAGCCCTCTGAGAACCTCATTCCTTTGGACAGTCTCCCTCCTTCCAACAGCCTCCCTCCCATCCTCTGAGAGCTTCCCCATCTCTGAGAACCTTCATCCCCCTGAAAGCCTTGACCTTCCAAGAGCCTCCATTCCCTCTGAGAGCCTCCAACCCTTCCAAGATACTTTGTCTTCCAAGATCCTTCCTTCCCCCCAAGTGCCTCARTCCCTCTGAGGGCCTCACTCCTGAAAGTCTCCATCCCTCCCAGAGGCTCAGTGAGACCTGCYGGACTGTGGACAGAGAAGACTCCATGGACAGGTCTTCCCGCTCCCTTGGAGCCAAGGATATCAGCAAAACTGGTGCATCCCTGAGCATTCACGTGGCCAGGAAAATCCCAGAAGTAAAAATGGGAGCCCAGCCCGATCAAGGGAAGCATTCCCAGGTGCACGTGGCAGAGCAGCAGGTGTCCTGGAGCCATCAGATTTCACCCCACAGCTCCCAGGATGCTGCAGCTGTGCCACCTGGTAACACCCCATGCTTGGCGGCAGAGATGATCCCCAAGAAACAAACGAGGTTATTCCATCCCCAGGAAGCTCCCCTGAGACAGCCACTGAGTACCAGGAAGGCCTTTACAGTAGCAGGTCAGATCTTCTGAGGAGCAGAAGGTGTTAAATAAATTAGGATTTTCCCAAAGAGCTATCTGAGTGTTCCCACTGGTGTGGATTTGACCGGGATACTGTTCCTTTCTTTCCAGGAACTGGCACAGTGATGGGTTTGGATTCAGGATGGGAATGCTTTGCATCACACATGGGTGTTTTGGTTGTTGCTGAGCAAGTCTTGCCCTCCTCAATGACTTTGCAGTGTCCCATGGGACAATCCATGTTTTCCATGGGGAAAGGGTGGGATGAATGTTGAAGATGGAGTCAAAGAACGCATTAAACACCTGTGCCTTGTCTCTGTTCCTATTTGTGAGGTGACCATCTACATCCTGGAAGGGGCTGATGTTATTTCTACACTGCCATTTATTGCCGCTCTTTTTATTGTGTCCCACATTTCTGGCCACCTTCATCTCCAGTTGAGCTGTGGCCGCACCAAATTTCTCCCTACAGTGACAAGCAGCATCTCTGTATTCTTCTCCTGTCTCCTGACCTTGCTTCCACTGGGCACACAGCTTCCTGTTCCATTGTCTTTCCCAGAGAAGATGCCTTCTGCCTTGCCTGCTTGGCTTCTGACATTTGGGAATCGCCTGCTCCTGTACCCTTAGGAGGTGATGGTTCAAAAGTGACCAGCACTGATGGACCCCAGCACCCGCAAAAACATTTTCCCAGGGGACCTTACTTACTATTTCCCTGAGCAGCCTGACGTGTCCTCTCCTCATGCCCAGAGTTGAGATTTTGCTGGCACTTTTTGTCTGGTCAGAGATTTTAAACTCAATTTATTTGTGGTCTGTGTAGCCAAGACGGCCACCCAGAATCCCAAATCGAGCCAAATCCCCACCTGGCTCGAAAACACACATGTCTTCTAAGGACTATACACAGGTTTAATGTGAGTTTACCCCCAGTGTTTGTGAAGGCATGCAGAATATGTTTGGAACTGCTCTGAGGAGTAATTTAATTCCATGAAGTTATTTATGATCATGATCAATCATATCAAAATTTGTCCGTTGTGTTTTGGGTCAGGTTTCTCAGCTGTGATATTTTCTGTGTCTCTGAATTATTTTCGGTTGTATAATTCTTACCTGCTTTCATGCATGGGGGATACAACTTACTACAGTGGGTTTTGTCCATTAATTTAGCTATGTGAATCTGAAGTTAGAATACCAGTCTTAYCTGAATCTTTACTTTGTATGCTACTCAGCAGCAAGAGGCAGGTTATTTATTTCAGATTCTCATGGAAACAGATGAAGCTGTTTCAGTGGAAATCTCTATTGAATAAGACTTGAAGCTGTATCGTTCCTTTATTACCCAGGTCAGACTACTTTTTCTGCATCCTTGTTCATCAGATCAAGAGACTTGCCTGTTCAGTTTTGAAGGCAGTCTGAACAATACAGAATTTTACAGTTAAACTGCATGTTACATTTTTAAATGTGTAACTTAAGAGGAAATAGTTTCATAATTTAAAAAAAATCACTTTCCCCCAAACCTTCACAATGTTATTAAAGTAAATACTAGTTTAGATGTTGTAAAATGAGGGTTCAACTAAAATAACTTAATACTACCTGTCCTCACCCTTTCCCTTGTGGAAGGTTGTGAAATAATTTTCACTAAGCACATTTGGCAAATTAAAGTTCATTGAGAAGGCAATATGGAATAGAGCTCTGCTAATAATTTTACTACAGACTAAACCTTCATGTAACTGCATGAAGAATTTGCAGAATATAAAAATGTTATGCATTCAGCCCTTAAATTTTGCACAGGGGCTTTCATACAATTAAAATTCTTCTTTTACATTATTCCTAAACACAGCATTTGAATCCAAAATAGTTCTTAAACACCAGTTCATTACATTTTAATATAGGAAATGTTATTTCAAATCTCTTTAAAGATATAAAGAAGGTTATTGCAATGTTCATGATATGCCAAATTTGATAGGATTGAACATACTCATAAAGTCATGTCACTGCCTGACAAAGACAAGTCAAAGACAAAATGTACTTCTTTTTTAATCGCCACAAATATCTCTTACTTGTAGATGCAAACCTTAAAATCATAACCTGACAGAATACTCACAGTTTAACTCTGTCATTAAACAAAGATTTGCTTCACTGGATGGAGAAAAGATCCTTAGCTTGTAAACGGCTAGAGAGTTTTTGAAAGTCTGATTTAAAGTTCACCATTTACACTTTTGTCCTCTATTACTATCTGGGGACACAGCAAGCCTCCTACTGAGGGGCGTTGCTGATATGTCTCATTAGGTACATGTGCATCAGCATTTTAGTTCACGTGAGGACCATACTGTTAATGTTAATCTCTGAATCATCTGCCCTCATGCTGCATAGTTTACATAAAGACAACAACTCCCAAGACAAGAGCTGGATTTGTTTTCAATGTAATTAAAGCATGGTATTTCTCCAAAGGAGGCACCTACTGCTGATGGGAATTCACTCCATAGGACCAGGTAAAATAATCCAAAATATGATGTCTGAAACACATCAAGATCATATGAAATGCCAATGTTGATGCAGTAACCTGTACTCCTGCCTTTGACAGATGCTTGTACCAAAGCTTCAGAGTGTACATCAAGAATACGGATAGGATATTCTCTGAAGTCCTTTCCCTAAGATTCTCCCACATTTATGAATTCTCATCTGCACACCATCCTACAGCAAACTGCTTAATGCCCATGTTTACATTATCAAAGAGATTGCGAAAAGGTGACAGAATGATTAAGGTCAAGATGGCCGGAGCCATCAAGATGATGAGAAGAATCCTGAAGAGGTTTGTGGGGAAAAAGGTACATCAAGGACCACTGAACAGTTTTAGATTAACTCTCAAAAAAATTAACTTAAATGAGCCAACAGGACCAAAACTTTATTCAGCAGGTAAGAGAACAAAAAGCACACTTCCCAAGAAGCAGCTACATGCCTAGAAACTGAATAATTATCTTGCCTAAAAAGACTTTAAAAATTAAGAAAAATAAATAATTTAATATTTTTAAATACTTTAGCTGAGAAGTTAGAATATAAAAAAACTCTCTAATTTCTTCATTTCCCCTTTTTTTTAAACCTTAAGAAATTGCCAAGCAATAAAGGTAAGATCAAAGAAAACAGCTTTGCACTACTTATGTCATAAGACAGGAAAAGAAATTTTTAATGAAACTGAAACATAGGCAATTTAAATTTTAAGCAAATTGAGTACATTTAAAGTTTATAGACTGTGAAGTAAAAATATTTAGTGTAGCTGAATCAAGATTTATTCTGGTATTCACAAACAGATTAAACAATTAAACTGCTAAAAACCATCAAAATATTCATCGTTATAATACAAAATCCTTTATTTTCCTAAGAATTTAGTTCAAAATAAAATTTCTGTTGATATTAGGCTACCAAAAGATTCGGAAATAGTATTAAATCTTATTTCAATATTCAAGCAAGTCTCTGACAACTGGCACCAGAAAATCAACTAAAAATGTAGGAATTTTCACAAATACTGAAAATCTGTTGCCATATTCTTTGAAGCATCTGATTATGATCTTTTGTCAGTGATAACAAAAGACACTAGAAAGATAATCCATTGTAGCTTCTCTGTTCCTTCAAATTTCACAATTCCTCACCCTGCCAGTGCTGTTGGCCAGCCAGTCTTGATGCCTTTTTCTCTGGTCCTAGAATCATAAGCCAGACACAGTTAGTGTGATAAAAAGGGGTTACCTTTATATAAGGATCTTTAGGTGCACAATTAGTCAGGTGGAAAATGCTGAAGATGCACACCTCGCGTAACACATATACAATTTTCTAGATTTCGCAAATTTGCATATCTAACAAGAGCTCTCAATTAGAAGAACAGTTGGTGAAGTCAGGCCCCCCAGCTCTAGCACCTTCTAAATCCTCCCCACTCAAATGAGGACTACACCCTGTTTATAAAAAATATGTCTCGAAGAGCTAGTCTCAACGTTGGTTTCTAAGGAGAACCTGTGGAAACTGACAGCTGGTCAGAAAGCTTCACAGACATTAATTTAAGCACAATTACTCTTTATGCTTGAGAATTCAGCTTGCACCTGTGAGAAATTTAACATCAACAGAAGCAAGAAACCAAAAACAAGAGAAGAAAACATGCAGCTGTCTGTGGGATGTTGTTTTTAGCTCAGATTTGTTTTCTTATTGGTGGTGGTTGCAACCTACCAATAAGTTTTAAGAGGTGTTAATGTAGAAGCCTATGAGGACACAGCACGAGTGCCAAGAGACTAAACAAATGGAAACTTTGTAGAATAAAATGTCTTTTCTGTCCTTTTACCTTCTGACAGAGTTGGTGTGTATTATTCACGAATGTCATGTCAGTCTCAACAGCGACAGAATCAAGATAGCATAGGGGTCCTGGAATTTATTTTGTCTTTCTGCCTAGGAAAATACTGAAGTTAACTCACAATAATAGACTATGGAGTTACAAATATATGTATAAAGACTGCAGAGAATATATAAAAGAAAAAAGGCAAAAATCAAGATGGCATCAGTTTCGCCAAGATATTCTTTTGTTGTGATTGGTTTGATATGTGCATTGGAAAATKTTATAGATTATATATGTATCTACACAGCTGTTCCTGTTCTTTCTGATAATGTCCTGTTGTCCTTTTGTTAACATTTGTACTATAAAAACACAGATATTTTTATATCCAGAGCTCAGAGGAAAACAGGGATGAATGTAACAGATGTAATGCTTATTTCACAATGTATAATCAAGATGAGCTGTTATTTTAGTTGTCACAGATTCTCTTTAAAGACATTTCACATTCAGCCCCAAGCAGTATAGACTCTGAAGTGCTGACAGGATAAAACTGCATTATTAATGTTGCATAAATCCCATGTAAACCAAGACAGCCTCAACCCTCCAAACACACCATTTTGGAGATTAGAAAGAACAAATTCCACATACTTTAACTACCATAAAACTAAAGTYGCTGTATCAAAAAGGGAAGAGCACCTTAATTACCACTCAGCCTGTTTAATCTTCAACTGCATGGTTTCCTCCTTGTTGATAAATGCAATACATGGCAATTTCACATCCTTTGCCTAATTAACACAAAAAGATATTCCTTTCCATTGTTTGAGAATATTCCTTGCTTCTTTAGATCAACCTATAATTAACAAGGCTGCAAGAAAGGAGAAAACCAAGAAATGCAAGTCATAAATTAATGTGATATTACAGATATTATGGATTAGAGCTGTTCAGCCTTGTCAGCTAGAAAAATAGTAGGGAGAGAATGTTTGCTTCCATTTGTTTATATTAAACACATTTTTAATTAAAAGAGACAGATTAGGTGGAGAGGAAAGCTATTTTTTTATTCCCTCTCCAGTAATTTATTATTTTGTTTTTAGTTTTTCTTCTCAAGATGACACAAGGGATTTTTGCCTAGCAATGCAATCAGAGGTGACAGGAGAAAACTGGCCCTCCACATTACCAAGATTTGACTTTTTAATACATTTAATTGCAACATCAGTCACAAGCTGTGTTCCACACCGAGGTCTTAAACCTGATAAAACCCTACAGCTGCTTTCACAGGCACTCTCCCCTCTTCCTCAGCTCAAGGCTGGGGGAAAGCAGAAACAATCTGGCAGGCCCTGGGTGCTGAATGGCAGCATCCTTCCAGCTGAGCCATCCTTTAATTGGGAGAGGTGCATGCTAGGAGAGCAGCCAATTTAAAGCGATTTTCCCGACTACAAGAGAAGAAGGATATGCCTAAAACCCACCGTGATAATGACAAAGGAGCTGCTTCTGATGTACATCTGTAATGAGAACCGACAGCGTGAATCACCTTGCAGTTCTTCTGCAGATCAACACGAGAAAAGAGTAAAGTAGGTTCTTCAAACATGCAGAATGAATATGAAAAGAGATGCTATCCATACTTTGCCATCTTTTAAATGCCTCATTGAACAGTAATAATATCAGACCAGAAAACTGGGGTGTTCTTTTTACAATGCAGAGAACGATTTTTTGTTTTGACTTTTTTATTGTCTTCTCTATACTACTCCCATATGCATGATGCTCCTCAACACTCACCCCTTTGTTGTGCAGCTGCCAACAAGCCTGTTACTGTGGCAGGTTGAATCTGTGACTTCCTGATTAACAGATCCCAAGCAGAACCTGCTCAAGACTCTTCTAAAGGCTTCCAACTCTCACAGCCAAAACCAGTGAMATTCCCTGAAAAAACTGTACAACAAAACACAGAAGATGATTATTTTCTCAAACCCATCATACTGTGGGGTTTTTTTTGATGTTGTTTTAGGTTTTCCTTTTGGTTTCCCTCCCCCTACCCCTCTTTCCCTTTTTAAATACTTAAGAAAAAAGGATCAGAAGAAAATCAAACACCAAGCATCCTTTTTTTCTATGGACTTCACAATACTGCTGGAAAGTCTAATTCTGCTTATGGCCACATGTGAGAATATCTTGTCAAATATATTTCACAGACTGTGGTGGGGACAGCTCTTTTGTGTTATCTTTTGGTATTACCAGCAGCAAAATAAATCTCCAGTATGTAAGTATAGCTAAGTATAACTAAGTCCTATAGTGGGAAATAAGAAATATATTTGCCATGGAGGGTGAACTGTCTATTAGCACATATGTCTATATACACACTCATAGCAACATGCTCCTAGCCTTGGATAAATAGCATATTATGAGTTTTTAAGCTTAGTTCTATTGATTTCAGCTATGCTTGCAGAAAAAAGAGGCAGAGCAAAAGGGCACATACCACATAACTTTTGGTGATGTGTTTTGAGTTTTACCTCAATGAAATACTGAAGAAAATATTTAAATTTTGAAGTGAATCCAGGACTTCTTACTGATAGGGAAGGCAGGCAACATGGAAGGTCCAAAAACCAGAAAGCCAGGTATTTCTGATGAGTACCAGAGCACAGCATAGTGATGTTTTCACAGGTTAAAGGTTCATTACAATTATTTCACCTGATAAAGCAAATAATTGTGTCAGTAAAAGCAATTAGGACTGGAGAAAAGCCTTCAAGTGCTCCTGTAATAGCGTTGATTGAATTTTCAGCCTTGGAAGACCATTTTCTACTGTGGTGTCTGTTTGGTTGGGCTTCTTCCTCTGGCATCACTACGATAAGCTTATCCTGTAAAATAGTTCCAATCCCACTTTAAAAGGATTTTTGAGAGATAACCATCTTACCACTCAGCCTATGATTGGTTGAAATCTCAGTTATTGCACTACTTGCACTCTCTCTACTGTACCCATGGAAGGGTGGGTGGGTGGGTGGGTGTGCATTTGATGAGTATATTTATGAATTAAAAACAGACTATGAATTGTAGAAGAAGTGTTTATTAATGTACTTGTATGTATCTAAACTTACGTTTCAAAGTTCTTTTCTAGAATTCTTCTAGCTTTGTGGAATAAGGTAAATAGATTAACACTAAAAGATGTAATATTCAGGCCACCTCTCCTTGGCACCATGAATTAAGCTGTCCTTACAGGCATCTAATTATAGGAGTAGTTGAATCTTTAATGCTTTTTTGCTTGCTATAAAAAAATACATCCTATTTGAATAGAGCACTTTACAAACTTGTAAGAGAATGTTCTTGTTCTATTAAGAACTTCATGTTCTGAAAAGGAAATGAAACTGCCAATGACACCATTACCAATTGCTATGAGAAGAGCAACGCAGACTTTTAAAAAAATTTGTAGCATTCTCTTTACCTGGCTGCATGCTAGAAAAACTAGATCTATATCAATTTGCAAAGTTTATTGTTAGTTGCTGCCCAAATTATTTTCCTTGCCTCCAGTTATGTAAGTAAAAGGAAAATAACTCCATAATATGAATTCAAACTCATTATTCTGCCCTTCAGTCATTAAAAAAAATAGCATCACAGAGTCACTGTCTACATCTTCTTTATTGTTCTTTATTCAGCAACTAAAATTTGAATACATGAAAGTTTTGCAAACCCAGGGGAATAAAAAGATTTTTTCCATTATTTTTTTGGTTTTCCTTAGGTAGGTTTTTCTGAGCTAGTGAATTATTTTTCTCTACATAATCATTCAAACCAGTACGTTTCTCAGAGGGAGTGACTTACTTTCTTCAAGCACACTTTTTTCCTAGCTAAAATAGCATTTGAGAGAGGGAGAAGGAAATAAGGAAAGGAAGGAGACAGATGCATCAATCACGAAACATTTTTAAGACCACTGACTCCGTTATTTCAGACAAATATGTTACATCCTAATCCAGGAATAATAAGATAATAGATCTGACGTATTAGGCATGAAATAAATCAAGCTTCAGCCTCCTTTTGTAGTGCCCAAGTCCATCAGGAGATGAGAAGGGTGTAAAGGTGTAAGCAAGCCCCATCAGTATACTGTGGGATGCAAATGCAGGACAAGATACAAACTAAACAATCAGGTTTCTTTCAACACACCTTATAATATAAAGTTGTCATATGTGCAAAAAGGAATGGCAGTGAAAAATTCATTTCTGATGCAGTACCATTTGTCCTATCATATACAGTCCTATGATATTAAGGTTATTATACCCTGTGAAAAGGACTCATCTGGGACTAAATTTAGCTAAACATTTGGGGCATCTGGGAATTTCATCTCATCTGCACCGGAAAAGGTGAAAGCAATATAATTTCATTACTTGCAGTGAGCCTTTGCCTGTCACATCTGCAGAACAATAGCATCCATAAGAAGATTATTTTTAAACTGTTAGTTTTTTCTCAAAAACATATTCACTTTGCATATGAATAAGCTAAGAAATGGGTCATCTTAGCAGCTGCTAAAGCTTATACATTTGAGTGTGTTAACTTTGTAGAAGTAATGGCTATTCTATTATTAGGAATCCCAAATGTTATAACACCTGTAAAGCCACTGTTTAGCTTAGCACTGTTCAGTGATTGAAAAGCACTTTTAATTAAAAATACCTGGCCTCCTTCCTTAGGTACATAATGGAACTAAGATGAAAAGAGGTCAGTTTGGGGATTATTTTGTGTGTATTAATTAATTCTAATTATCAACATTACTTAACAATTTCTGCCTTGGAAATTATATTTGGTTTGTTTGCAAGGGACTTCTAAGACCATCTAGTATAAGAATAACTAGGTTAATAATAATAAATAATGATAAAAATAACAGTAAATCAATAAAAATACTTAACTCAATAGAGTTAATAGAAAATTATAGCCAATCTCAAAGTTGTTTGGTTTTAAATTTAGAAACCTAAATTAGAAACCTGATTAACCAGGGGTAAATTCTAACTGCCCAAATTCATATTGAATTTTTGAGTTTGTTGGTATTCAGATTTTAAATTCTGCCACTTGTACTATAAAAATAGAAAAATTCTCACCCAGAAAATCCTATTCTGTCCTTGATGTCCCATGTTGAAGAAATAAAGAAGGATTCCAAGTACATACGTATCCACAAAATCAAAGACCTCTCTTATTCAGGGATATAAACATCTAAGAGGTTTAAATGTTTAGGTGTGTAAACCCATATATATTAAACATCTAAGAGGTTTAAATGTTTAAGTCTGTAAACCCATATATATTAATCTGTAACAGGAAAAAAACCCCTGAAATCAGACAATTTGGAAGCTATTTCTTTGGAGAAAAGTGTATCGTAACACCAAATCCAGGATATTTGTCATTATGATTGCTATTTGCTTTAAAGGTACTGCTTGTTCTGAAAATTTAATTTTCTTCAGCTCTGAAAAACTATAAGACTGTAAGCTATAAACATCCAAAAATTTGCACTATCTTTCAGTTTGAAAAACTATCATTCTGTCTGGTAGCTATCTTAGTAACCTTTAGATGAGTCTTAGTTAATGTCTCTGTACATAAAATCAAAATCTCAGTGGTGAATTTCAAAGGAATGGAAACATTCTTTGTTCCTTCTCTGGGGTTCTGCAATAGTTACAACACTGATCTGACATTTAAAATTCTYTTTCATTGTGAAAATAGTATTATTTCAGAGGATGCTGGGAAATAAATTCCTGGTTTTTGCCCTACCTTGTTTATCCTGACCAAGCAGAGGTAGAATGCAATTGTCGTGAAATAAATGTATTTACTCAGTCATGCATGTAAATGAATAAAATTCTTGTCAAACAACTTGACATGCTAGATGTTGTGCTTTACTTGTCCTCAGTTACAATTAGCAGCTTTGAAATAGTTCTGAGCCAGTCTTAATTTTCCTAAATAATAAAGAATTAATAGCCCATGTATGTTTTTTTCTGTTTTAACAGCTGTATGTAAATTAATTTTTATATCTCTGTATTTTTCTACATATCAATATAACATATATAATCAGATAGATACAAATATATGAAGAATTGTTGATGTTACACACTATGCAAGAATATACTACCTATATACTATAACAGAATATATATATATATAATTGCCTATATATAATATAAAAGATGAGTGGACATATGTAGTATTATAAATATATTGCTTTCATATCWAAATATAATCTAATCTAATATATATAAAAATCTATAATCTAGAATATCTATATAGTATCATCTATACTGTATTATAGTATTATATATACTGTATTATTGTATACTAATATAAAATACATAAAATAAATTATCCATGGATTCATATATTCATCATAGAACGGTTTGGGTTGGAAGAGACCTTCCAACAACCCTAATTCCAACACCTTTCACTAAACAAATTTGGTCAGAGTTCCATCCAGCCTGGCCTTGAACACCTTCAGGGATGGAGCATCCACAGCCTCCCTGGGCAACCTGTTCCAGTGCCTTCCCACCCTCATAACAAAGAACTTCCTTCTAGTATCTCATCTAAACCCACTCTTAGTTTGAATCCATTCCCCCTTGTTCTATCACTACATGCTCTTGTAGGAAGTCCCACTCTGTCTTTCTTGTAGGCTCCCTTCATGTGCTTGGAAGGCCACAATTAGGTCACCCCAAAGCCTTCTCTTTTCCAAGATGAACAATCCCAGTTCTCTCAGCCCTTCCTCAAAGCAGAGGTGCTCCATCCTCTGATCATCTTGGTGCCCCTCCTCTGGACTCACTCCAACAGGTGAGTTTTTCTTCTGCTAAGGACCCCAGAACTGGATGCAGCACTGCGTCTGGTGGGGTGTCACCAGAGCAGAGTAGAGGGGAAGAATTCTCTCCCTCACCTGCTGCCCTTGCTTCTTTGGATGCAGACTGGGACACAGTTGGCTGTCTGGGCTGTGAGTGCACATGGCCAGCTCATGTCCAGCCTCTCATCCACCCTCACATCCTTATAGGCAGGGTGTGCTCGATCTGTTTATCCCCCGCCCTGTGTTGATACTGGGGGTTGCCCCAACACAGTCTTGTTCAACCTCATGAGATTCCCAAGGGTCCACTTCTTGAGCTTCTCCAGGTCCTTCTGGATAGCATCCCATCCTTCATGTGTGTCACTGCGTCCTCAGTTTGGTGACATCTGTGAACTTGCTGAGGGTGCACTCGATCCCTTCATCTATGTTATTAATGAAGATATTAAATTACACTGGTCCCAGTATGGCCCCCAAGGGACACCATTTGTCACTGATATCCATCATTGATCATTACCTTCTGGATGTGACTGTCCAATCACTTTCTTATCCATCTAACAATCCATTCATCAAATCCATTTCTTTCCAATTTAGAGAGCAAGATGTTGTRGAGGACTGTGTCAAAGGCTTTACAAAAGTCCACAAAAATGGCATCTGTAGCACTTCTCTTGTGTACTGATGTGGTCACCCCATCACAGAAGGCTACTGGGTTGGTCAGACAGGACCGGTGCTTGGTGAGGCTGTGCTGGCTATCCCAAATCACCTCCCTGTCCCCCATGTGCCTTAGCACAGCTTTTAGGAAGATCAGTTTCATGACCTTCCCAGTACAGAGGCAAGGCCAACAGCTCGGTACTTCCTAGGGTCCTCCTTTCTACCCTTTTTGAAGACAGGTATGGTGTTTCCCCTTTTCCAGTCACCTGTGACTACATCTGACTGCCACGACTTTCCAACTATTATGAAGAGTGGCATGACAATGACATCAGCCAATTCTCTCAGGACTCTGGGGGGCATCTCATGGGGTCCCACAGACTTATGTACATTCAGGTTCCTCAGGTGGTCTAAGGAACCTGATCTTCTCTTACAGAGGGAGGAAATTTGCTTCCCCATCCTGCTGTCCATCCACTTGAGAGTTGTGGGAACAGAGGTTGTCATTGAAGGCTGAGGTAAAAATGTTGTGAAAAAAGTGAGCGTGTGTTGTAAGTGAAAAAATAACAGTTTACTAAAAAGTAAAACAGCAACAACCAAGATAACAGCAAAATCCACTAGATACAAAGGTGCTGAATCACGTGCCCCCCTCCCTGGGAACAAAGGGAACAAGATGGCAGAGAAGCCCCTCCTCCCAAGATGGTGGCTGACATAACAGCCAATGTGGACCAGAGGAGAAAAGATGGCAAAGGAGCCTGGAGAGAACAAAAGAGAGCGCGTTGTGTCTCTGTACCCTGTTTTTAAAGGTATGCCACCCCCCCGGCTCCCTTCCATGAACCCAGGGTAAAACACATAGGTTTTTCTYCCTGGCTGCAGGGTCTTACAGAGACAGTAAACAGACTGCATGGATTGATGTAGAGAAGATATGAAATACATGATTTTTTTGGGTCTCCTAGGTTACCTAGGACAGATGAAATTGAAAAAAATTACATTTTTTTCAGTCAAAGTTTCATATTAAAAAGTATTATAGAAGCATATGAACTATTAGCACGGTTTCTTTACTTATTGGAAGAAAACTTAAAATTTAATTTCTTAAGGGGAAATTCCAGAAATGGATGAATTTATGGAAAAATCTCAAAGTAGTTAATAATATCTAGAAAAACCTATTTTATTTGTGTATCTTCTATTTTATATATTTGAAGAATTACTTTTTCTGTATGTGTATGTGTGTTTAAGGAGTCTTTGAGAAAAATCCCAGTTTAATCAGGATGAGGAGTAGCAGGAAGTGAAAATGAAATAGACTGGTGAAGTCACACTCTTCCCCCCCTGAGAGAAATGCAGTGGATTGGAAGCTCAGCAAGAGTTGTGGGAGCCCCGATCCTCTCACCATCAGGCAGAAGGAGGGGACCTAAAATATGAGGGGGAATGGAAAAAGGTCCCTGCTCAGGCATGTAGGAGAATCCCCTCCCAGCCTCTCTTGCCTTCCCGAGTGCCCTTACGCAGCAGGTATGAGGCTCTGGAACATGAGGGTCAGGCACATGATATTGGAGAAGAAGGTCAGTCTGGGGGTTTATCTGGAACAGGCCAATCAGCTAGATGGATCACAACTTCAAGTGTGAAGAAAGAAAGAAGGGTAGTTGTATTGGGCCACTCCCTTCTGAGGGGAACTGGGGGCCCCATATGCCATCCCACAGGGAAGTCTGTTGCCTCCGTCGGGTGTGGGTAAGGGGTATTACCAGGAGACTCCCTGGAATAATTCAGACCTCTGATTATTGCCCACTGCTTGCTGTCCAGGTTGGCAGTGACAAGGTTGATGAGAGAAGTCCTAGCACAATAAAAAAGAACTTCAAAGGGCTGGGGTGACTGGTTGAAGGAACAGGAGCACAGGTGCTGTTTTCCTCAAGTACTTTAATAGCAAGGAAGAATGCTGAAAGGAACAGGAGAAGCCACATGATCAATGTGCAGCTTAGAGACTGGTGCCATTGGTGGAATTTGGTTTTTTTCGATCATGGAGTGATTTATATAGCATCAGACCTGATGGAGACAGATGGGGTTTACCTGTTAAAAAGGAGAAAAAGGATGCCCTTGAGTTTGCAGGGCTGATTGAGAGGGCTTTAAACTGGGTTTAAGGGGAAAGGCGATAAAACCAGGCCTGGTAGAAATGTGCCATGGAGAGGCAAGCAAGTATTGGAGGTAAAATTGATAGCCCACCCCCATGACTTTGAAGTGAGCCACACTGGAATGCACTTGCAGTCTTATGGGGACAAGCTGGGCACTCCTAAGGTAATAAAAGCCAACAGGGAAACACCAGAAAATTACGTCAAAGGGAAAAAAGGGGTGTTCGTCTAGGAAGGTGACATGGCCGACAGGCAAGCTGAGGTGCCTTTACACCAATGCATGCAGCATGGGCAACAATCAGGAGGAGCTGGAAGCCACTGTGCTGCTAGAAAGTTATGACCTTGTTGCATTACTGAAATTTGGTGGGATGAATCTCATGACTGGAGTGTCACTATTGATGGCTACAGCCTGTTCAGAAGATACAGGGGAGGAAGGAGAGATGGAGGGATTTCCCTCTACATCAAGCAGTGGATTCAGTGTGAGGAGCTGTCTTTGAAGAACAGCCATGAGCAAGTCAAAAGCCTGTGGGTAAGAAATCAGTGATCAAGGCAAAAAAGGAACCTTGTGGTTGGTATCTGCTACAGGCTGCCTGATCAAGGGGACCCTATTGACAAAGGCTTCTTCTTAAAGCTACAGGAGCCATTGGGTTCATCGTCTTTTGTCCTGCTGGAAGGCTTCAACAACTGTGAGATGGAGGTCCTTTCTTGACAGATGACTGTAGGAAACAGAAGAGTAAAAACTTCTGCAATTAGTGGCGGATTTGATTTGCAGCCCTGGAAGAAACTTGGTTTGGCATAATTGACAGAGATTTATGGTTCTTAAGCAGGAGGATTACAAACCTATGTTTTTATAGTTATGAGTAAAAGCATGTATGGGGTGTTATGGTGAAGAGTTTGAAGTATAATAATGTGACTTCATAGTTTAAGTTAAGAATTTAGATGTTATAAGAGAAGTATAGGTGTGTACGTGACCTGACAATTATTGGTCAAGAGACACCTGCATTGCAGGGAAGAGGTTCTACAAGTGATAGGTCATCAAGTCAAAACAAAGTTTCGTTTTAACTGTCTATTGGATTAGAAAGTTATAAATTGTCATGCAACCCTAAATCTTGTGACTATTCACCATTTCTACGATGTGTTGTTAAAATCTCACGCCTCATGAGACTGGTGCCTTGTTTGTTATTTTAGCAATAAATCATTTAAATTGCATAGTCCCATCTCTCTTATTAAGAAGTAAGATGGGAGAAAAGTCTTATGGAGTCTTTAGATGACAGAAACAGAGTTTCAGTGACCTTTCCAGTTAAGGTGCGTCATATGCAAAGAAATGTTGCTTTTGGCATCACTAGAAATTAATGCCAGCTGTAGATATGACAAAATCACAAGTCTCTTGATCACTGAAAATTTTGAAATACAGCAGACTGTCTTCAACAAGGTTTAGGATCAGATGCAAAAACCACATGTCTTTTCTGATTAATTTTGTGGCCATGATTTCACTTCTTTTGATCCTTAACATGGATAGTCTTTTCCYTAATAGCAGTGTGACTTGGTTAAGCAGTACTTGTCATCATTTGGTCAGCTCATGAGGTTATTTTCTTTTTAAAATTGTATTTTCTCAAGGCAGAGAAACCTACCATTCTGCAAATATCTACCTTTGAGTAGAGGTGCATAAAGAAAGTGTCAGGGTGAAGATTATTCACACCAGCAAGGAAAAGGCAGCTATTGAAGGAGACTGTTGAAAGAGAGGTAAAATCTTAAATCCTAAAACTGAAGACAGAGCACCACTAAGTGAAATAAAAGATTTGTCTATTTGCTTTTAAACTGATGCAAAGCAAGAAAAAGTAAATTAATATACGTAAACTACTTTAAATCTAGAAAAAATTGTGCTGCTGGGTGCATTAAGACAAAGGTGGAAGTTTACAACTTACAACTGYTTAAAATACTTCTTGCAAGAGGAAAGCACAGCATTGCATCAGGCAATTTACTGTTCCTACTGTTCTTGAAAGATTTGCATTTCAACAAGATCTGGCATATGAATTCTTAAATTAAGACTAATAATGACATACACGCAAACAAGCTAAACCATTATCTCTTCCTTCTCCTCCCTTTCTTTCTGCTTTCTTGTCATAGAGTATGTGGCCAAGGAGAAACTGAAAGAATCCACTAGTGACAGGTCTTACTCCAATCAATATGCTCCTCTCTGCTGGAGTGATCAAAGGCCAACTGTAGTGGACAAAATAGGGCTTTACCCCTTAAAGTATAATTTATCCTGTTGAGATCAGCACAAATATAAGGGATGAAACTGACTTCCCATGGCTGCCATCCAAGCTATGAAACTGTAACTCAGTACCACCTGCAAAAAATTTTGCTTGAATCCCCAAAGTAATGATCCTCTCTATTGCCATTCCTTAAACTCCAATTCTGTCAGCTCTTCAGTGTTCAAAAATGGACTAGTTAAGATAGCAGTGAGAAAAAAACCCAACAAAATAAACATCTTTTATTGTGTAAGTAAGTTGATTTGAAATGGAATTACTGAAAGGTAAGTATACATGGACCCCCACTCACAGTTCCCTTTTTACAGTTGCACGTAGGAATTGTACTTCAAAATATGGTTACACAGATATTTTCTCCCCCCCTACACTGATTGCCTCTTTATCTTAATTTAAAAACCTAAGCCATAAAGATACATGAAACAGAACAGACTGAGAAAATACTTGAGAATGACTGTTGTTTACAAAGAAGGTAATTTATAGTATACAATTACTGATAAGGTAGAACAAGAATTCAAAAACTGGACTGCATTACAAAGCATTTCTTCAAACATCCATTTTGGATTATTGCTGAAAGGTACTAATTGGTCTATTCTAGACTAATTTACAGACATTCATAAAATAGTGGAAAATGCATGCTTTAGAAACCTGGGACATTTCATGCCTTTGCGCTAACAGAATATGAGGATGGAAGCAAGTGATTGACATTTTTCAATGTAGATTAGTAGCATTTAGAGTCTTTTTTCTTGTGTACTAACTGATTCTTCGTATTTTTTCTTATTTTTTTCAGGTGATTTTTTATCTTCAGGTTTAGTCCATGGAGGGCTGTGCAAATTCTGTAGAGGTGAAAACAGCATCAGTGTAAACATTGTGTATAGAATACATATATACATAAGCAAAAATAAAAAAAGCATGTTAAAAATCCATGGCAATAGTGCACATAGAGCTGTAATTCTATTAAACTGATGCACCAGCCATAAACTACTGCAGCAGAATATGATATCCGCCTAGAAAAGAGTTCTATTAAAGGAAGCATATTTAACAACCTCTACATTGCAAAACYATACAAGTCTGATGCTGCATACAGCTTCATATAATTGCATATGATATATATATTATAACAGTCATATATATATATAATTATTTTGGAAATCTCTTCCTGCTCCTGCTGCCAGGGCTATAGATATCACAGTATCAAATTAAGTCATTTGACTACTAAGTCATTTGACTACTAGTTCTTCAAATATTCAATAGTTTGCAAATTGTTACCAGCCAGAAAGCATTTTGAATAGATGCACTGCAATCAGATGCAGTCAAAGTCTGAACTAAGTAGTCTTCTCTTTTGAGACAGAACTTGGTGAAGAATGTGTAAGTATACGTCAAGTAATTGCATGTTTCACAAGACCTTTTAGTAAAACCCCAACAATTACTCTGAAAGAGAATACCTGAAAGCTTGTCTCTGTTTCTGCTGCCTTCAAATGAGATGTTGAATCATTATGATTCCCCAAACATGTCTTGGCAACCTGTCAATACAAATGTCAGAGATAACTACTTCATATTTTTTTCCTAAAATACTCATAGTTTTCCTAAAGAAAGGAAGAAAAAAAAAAATCACTGGTTCTTCTTTTAAGCCTAGTTGATGAAATGGAACGAATTTTTCTTAGCTAAGCTTAACCCAGACTGCCATCATCCCTGTAATAGACTTTTAACAATATGGTCTTGTGGCAGCAACTTTAAAAATTTAATGCTTATCGTGCTTTTTTTCCTCATGTTGAAATCTTATCACCAATAGTGAAGTTTACTTCTACAGGTGGTCCTAGGGAACAGAAAAGTAATTACAAGTGTCTTTTGTGGGTGATGAAATAGTAACGATCAGTTGAAAATCAGCATTACAGTTAGAACTTCTCTATTATTATTCTCTTGTGTAAACTCTAAATCTCTTAGGTATAATAATCCCTGAATGGGAATATAAAGTCACTGAATGGGGAAGTCAGATGACTCGCAAGGTACAAAATCTTGTTACATTAATTGCTGTCATTTTATTCAAGGAATAGTGTTATATGCTTTGCCAATATGCTTTTTAATATCTGGGGAAATAGAGTTGCACAGCACAAATAAAATTAATTACAAAGTACATTTTTGAACCAAGGAGATCTCCTGATATGAAACCAGAGATTTACTCAACACCGAAAATTCTACTGTACTTAAAGTCCCTTTAGCAGTAGGATTAATGATGCCATAGGAAAAGAAGTTTAAACATTAAATACAGTAAAATATTTATAATACTTTGTCGTTACTCTGAGTTCACATTGTTTTGCTATTAAAACTGGTACATTTAAACAGAGTAAAAATGACAGGGTTTTTTTTAAAGTTTTAAGTCATCAAGACTCTTTCCAACACAACAGTGGGGGGGCTTAGTAATGTTTAAGCTACTGAAGTGAACCTCTGAGATGATGCAGATGGATTTTATGTGGGAAACTCTTTTTCATATTTTCCCACTCTAGATAATAGCAAATAAAAGTTGGATTAATATAGGGAATAATCAAGGCAGTACTGATTAATAGAAAGTCTATTGATAAAGCACCTACTCCTTTTATGACAAAAAAAATGAAACAAAACATCAAACAAAAACATGTGGTTTATGTTTTAGATAAAGACTGAAAAGTCAGATGACAGAGTACAATTTTTAGTAGACTTTTAATACTTCAAAACCTTATAAGTGGGGTCCTGCCAAAACATCCATTTAAATTATTTACTATTAATCTAGATTTAAAAAAAATATTTCAAGCTGAATCATGTTCAGAATAAAGAAGGGTTTGGGTGACTTCTAAGTGAGCAGCTTGAGGACAAAAGATACTATAGGTCAAACAATGAACAGTATTGCAAATTGTGTAATGAAGAGGACAGAAATAATGCTAATTAAATATAAGATCATTTACATATCCAGAATTTGCTCTGACTGTACATATTACAAAATGAAATAGGTAAACTATTTCACTAACATAATTTATAGGAGGTAGGAAGCAAAAAATATTAATTGACATTAAAAAACTATAGGTCAACTTCTTAAGACATATGCAAAGGAAGAAAAAAAATAACCAGGCCTGCCTTAGAGAAGATAAAAGAAAATTACAAAAACAATTCTTATAAGTGAGTAGTCTTGCATATTCTTTTCATAGACCAGATAACAAAGGCCATCTTGATAGGAAAAGACCAATAAAGACTTATGTCTGTAGTTATTTCATATTTGTTCACTCAGAGTTCTTTTCTTTCTAGTAGCACACCATATGGATCACTGTTGGAAAAAGATAGTAGGGACTTTTTCCAAAGAAAGCAACTCCTATGTCTTTATGTTGTTAAAGCATAAAAAATTAATTATTCTTTTTCACTGTGAAACATTGTACATCATTAACAAATAAATTACAGATTGAACAACAGCAATGACTTTCAGTATGCCATCAGTCAACAACAGTTCAATAGCCAAGATCATAACCAGTTCCTATGGATGAGGTGTATACACACATACACATACACACACACACACACACACAYATATATATACATATATATATACAAACACACTGGTTGTGGCTTTTTATCAGTTTGGTTCCTAAACTGAGTCAGATGAGTATTAGTATAATCTCCTGCTATATCTGTAAACTGGGTTTAACAGAACCCAAACTGCATCCCATCCACATACAACCTCAGGCATATACATAAACACACATATATATATACACACCTAAGTGTGTATTTACATGCTTATATATGTATCTATTTATCTATCTACCTATATGCATATATAAACACATAAATATACAAACACACACAATACATATATCTTCCTGTCCCTCATCTAAAGACCAATGGAGAAATTTAAACCCAATGTACTAGAATACTTTTCACAACCTTAGGTGACAGACAAAGAAAGTAAAATATTAAACTTTTTTTATTGTTGCTAGTTCCCTCTATGCCAAGTAATGGATTGTTTTGTATGTTTGTCTGTGTGACTCCTTCTGTCTGTCAGATTCCCTCCCGTGAGAGGTACACTAATTACTAAAGGACAGAATGCGAGCTCGACACAGTAGAAACTATAAAAAAGCAAAAATAAATGCTTTTGGAAAATAAAGGTGTTGAAATGTTGTCAGGGTGGTTTTTTTATTTTATGGAAATGAGATTTTAGAAGTACCTGCTGGAAGAGATAGTGCGATCGTGCCAAGCTTTGAATCAAGATTTCAGTATTTCAGGGACATATGTCAGGGAGGAACTCTGTTCCTCCAAAAGAGCAGGCATTCCTGTACCTTGCCATCACCATTACTCAACAGTAAAAAATGCCCCTCAATGTATGCTTAAACAGAGAGACACACGACTGGGCAAAAAACAGCTTTCTCTGTTTCTATCAGAGAAGGATCAATTGCTTTTCTTCCAAAGAGTGAATATTTTTTTTGAAAGATTATTACTGAAATGTTAATAAAATGCTAACAAAATGCTAACAAAAGAGTAAAAGCATCTTTGAAGAAAATATTTAGAAGGTAAAAAATCCTGCCTGGTCTCAAGTCAGTCCTGTTAGCTTATACAACTCCATTGAATCCTCTTGTACCAACATAACAAAGGRGGTTGTAATTTAAAATATTGTCAGGAATACTTCAAGGATGTTCTAGTTTTCATACCATGTGTAACATGACATTTCACAATATGGACTATTTCCCCCGCTGTTGGGCAGAAAATTGTAAGAGTTCTGTTTACACATGATCTCTAATGTTAGTCACTGGTAAGTTTTAAATCTGTGCTGGCTTCCAGGGAGGGCAGGGAAGAGGCACTACCTTTCTCTCACCATCTGAAGACTTCGAACAAGACATAGGTATCTCTGGAAGCAAAGCAGTCTCATATTTCAATGCAGGTGTAATGAGTTTGGAATAAATATGAAATTATTTTTTTGCCTGTCCCTCTTCTTAGTGCTTCCAGAGAAGTTTAAGCAGGCTCTTAAGCTACATACTAAAAATATTTTTAGGAAGAAGAATCTCTAACACCAAGAGCTAAATGAAGGCAGCATAGCCAGGTGATGACCCTTTGTACATTAGCTAACGTCTGTCCAGGAATACAGAAAGGCAGTATGTGAATGCAGGGTCAACATAATATTACAACCAAATAATGTTTAATAATTTTCTTGTTTGTGCCTGAAGTGACAGGTGGATAAGGACTGCAGATCAAAAGGGAGAAAACATGGCATAGGTGGGCAAGACCAAATACCTTGAAAGCTATAAAGTAAGACAATTCAACACACCATGCTTTGATCTAGCTGAAAAATACTGGATGACTCAAATATCACAACATTTTTAAAAGTGCAACCTATTGTTAGCATGGTGAAAGGCTGTCTTGTAATGAACTTTTCATACAAGATTATTAAAAAATACTCTTCTGTATTTATGAAACTGACAGCACAACAAAAGAAAAAAGCTAATAATATTCTCAAATTCTAATTTAACTGCTGAAGTTTATTTCCTGCCATTGGCATTTAGAAAAAAATAGGTCTTTCATCCCTAACTATTTTCTGTGTTTTCTTCTGCCTCCTCTTTTAAGGAGCCTGAGGTTGGCTGTTTCAAAGGGAACAGGGAGGGCAGAAGTCTTGATCTCATTCAGAAGCACACTTCCTAATGTTTTGGAGACTCAGTTAGTATTTGCTCTGATCGTTGGTCAAAAACTTCACCAGGTTGGAAGGTGTGTTTTGAACATTTCAATGCTTTCCTCATCCTAAGCTAAGCTTAACATTTCTCAAAGCTTGAGTGATTCTGCTAGAGATATTTTCCTCAGTTCCTAGAGACTTCTCAATCAGTTATATTTTATCCTCGTTTCATTTGCATGTCCCCACGCAAGCAATCTGCTTTTATCTAGATGCAGGAAGCAAACCTTCAACACTTGCCATCATAGCCAGTCTTTGTCCACATACACAGTAAATGAAGACTAGTCCTTGAAGTAGTTTTATGACTCAGAGCAGTGAAGTAAGACAGAAAGATAGATTTCTCTGATGCTTAGAGCCCTGCCTCCTCTCTTTCCTACCCCTTCCTTAATTCATTTTAATAAAAAATTGTACTAATTTTAGAATTTGTATTTAACCATTAGTGACAGATCTCAAAATTTCACCCATGAACAAACCAGTTTCACAGAATAATCTCTATACTTTTATGTAGAGGAATTATTACTTCACCATTAAGTTTTCTGAGTGGTATGTCTGGAACATCTGCCCTATAATTTGCAATAATGGGCATATTTGTAAGACAAACATATTCAATAAATTACATATAAAGTATTTTTACCATAAAACATCAAGAAAGATCTAACATTTGAAGATTCAACATTAAAAGCTCTAAAACAGAGAGTGCACTGAGAATTCTAAGTATGAAAGCAAAACCTTTTCCAAAGAGAGATTACGAGAAAAAAATCTTTTATTCAAGTGTGTTTGATAGTTGGCCAGACCATTTCACTGTTTTCACTGTTACTAACTCTTTCCAAATTGCAGTTTCTTAACATCTCCTTAAAATTTAGTTTGACCAATGTTTGTAATTTTTATGACTAAGCACAACGGAGTTTTTATTATTATTTTCTACTATATGGCAGAGAAACAGAACAAATTAAGTGATATTGAACACTCGTTACTTGGTCTACATAAACTTTAGGAAACACATTAATGATCTGTTTGTTTGTAAAATCAAATTTTCATAGAAGTGCATTTTGCTTTAAACAATACATTTTGCAAAATGAAAAAAATCAAGAGCAGTAAGTGAGAAACTTAACATGACAGAAAAATTGAGATGGGGGATATGCCTTGAAATGCTGTGTTGCTTTTGTCAGTTTAGCATGGAGTCCAATGAACAAAGTATCTCTCTGTGTTCTGGTTATAAAATCTGCATCTCAATCAGTAATGTACACAAAATTTGAGAAGTTATGGTATTCAATTCTCCTAGTAAATAACACTGCAAAGCTGGAGAGCTTCACGGCTGGATGTATAAATGACAAAGGTGGATAAACGAACTGTGCATCTTCTTTTAAAAAGAATTTTCAACAAGCCAGTTAGAACTCAGCAAGTCCGTTGGCTATTAAACTATGCAACTTTATCTGCAAACAGCTGAACAATGTAACTAGTTTTCCATTGCATCAACTCAGCAAGTAAGAACTGGCTTTATGGTAAAAAAATCGTAACAATTTAACGTCAAATAATCAAATCACAAATGGACAGGAAAGCAAGTTTAAATAAGTGATATTATAACAGCTTTTGCAGTTAGAAAATAATTCTGCTGCTGCTAAAGAGCATCATACAGATCTAGTTGACCAAACATTGGAGTTTCAGTGTTCCTTCTCATCACTACTGCTTTTGGCTTCAGAGGGCAAAAAAAGTAGATACGGAGGATGTTTGTAGAGTGTGATGGGGGAGAAAGCACTGAATTAGTTCTGAAGAAAATAAACTAGATGCAGGAGAAAAGGATGGTGTGGTTAGGTCAGCTGACAAACTAGTTATCTTAGTTGTCATTAACCAAGTTAGGTTCACAGTTTATTCAAAGACATATTTTATCAGATTTGCTCATGAATTTGTTACAAATCTGTATTGGAAGCTGTTTTAACCCTCACTGTTTAGAAGAAAGATACAGAGCAAGAAGTATGTGAAACGTGCATATACCTTTTCAGAAGACACCTCTGTAGTTTTTCAGATCCTTCTCCTGTTTTAGATCACAGTGTACTAAGGGGATAGTTAAACTCAGATGATGTAACTTCTTATGACCTTCATAGTCCTCATTTATGGAATCAAATTTACTTTAAGGATTTTATTAGTTTGAAATTTTGTTATAACAATGGTTACTTTTTTTCTCTTATTACTCCCTTTGGAAAATAATCAGAGAGTACCATGTGATCAAAGCTCTGCAACTGAAACTGATTTAAAAAAATGAAGCAAAATGCTGTGGTTGCTTAGAAATGTGTACCATTTTGGCACCAATACTCAATGTCCTTTGTCACTGAATGATTAACGAACATGTAGTGTTTGTTTACTGCAGGAAATTAAGGCAGTAAATAAAAGCACTATCACTTTTATTTATCAGAGAAGATTCTGCAAAGACAAAGAGCAAAAAATCTAAGATGACAACAGAGAACAAAGAATCATTTTATAAATTCTTTGATGTTTTAGCAATACCAACTAGGCGGTTTTAAATTATATGTTACATGCATAAGAATTATTTGATATGAAAAGGGAATAAAGTAAATTCTGCTGTAAAAGCCAAAATCCCAAAAGCTTTTGTGAAGACAGAAAAGGGAAGGGATATAGGGGAAAGAGCTTTGCAGAACTCTGGTTCTGCACAGAGACTTTGACATAGGAAAACATCTCTGGATAAGGCAAAGAAAAAGTAGTATTGACAAGATGCCTCTAATAAAGTACAAATAATCTAAATAATGGAAACTTTTACAAGAATATTGAAATTAATTTTTTTTGTTTTTGATGAATTTCACATTATGTATTACAGGATATCCTACCTATTTCTGGCTATTACTGGTCCCATGTCAAATTTCATTACAGATAAATATCAGCAGTGTCTAATTTCCAAATTTTCTAGTCTGTATCCCATTTGTCAATAAATCTTCATCTGTATTTGTTCTAATGTAAACTACATTAATTACCGTGAACAGGCATAAACCCCATAAATACAAAATTGCAGAAAGATCACAAATTCAAGACAGAGATTCTTAGCCATACAGACTTAAAAATACTGGTTGGAACCAGCAACTAACCATTTTGCTTTATTTTTTGCCTTAATATCTGTAAGACTGCATGTTCTTCTCTAGTTAGTCTTTACTACCCTAATTCTTTCAAAATACAAATGACATTTTATTTATAAGAGACACAATAAAAGGATCTTTGTAAAGTTCTGAGAAAGGATTGCTGAAATATTAGGTTTCTAAGCAACAGAGTTCTAAGTACATCTTCACTAATTTTTCTTAGAACCTGTCATATGTTCTTAGCCATCCAACCTTAATCTTCCTTCATTGAGAGTTAAGCAGCTGTAAAAACTTCAGAAAAAAATACACACAGCCAAGTAATGATAAAAATACAATAAAACCTCTTCCCAAGTGTTGAATTTTCTCGAAGGGACAGTGTTCACACTATTAGGTACAAATTGCAGCTTTGTATTATGGAAGTAATATGATCCTTTGGGAAAACAAATTCCTTCCAGTTCTTTCAGAACTTAAGGTGGTATCTCTAATGCCAATATATGAAGGTTAATTGTGGAAAGAGACGTTTTTAGTTCAGTTCTCAAAGCTAAAAATTTGAATTCTTCCTTCCTTCTCTCTCTCTCTCTCTCTGTTAATGTGAGATAATAATGATGATGATGATGATGATGATGATGATGATGATGATGATGATGATGATGAAGAGGTTGCTAGCCCAATGTCATCACCTGCACTATTTTTATGTTCATGTTAGCCTATGTTCAGATGGACAGTGTGTGTAAGACAAAGAAAACAGTTTTAACTTAAACAACAACCAGGGAAATTACTTTAGTCACCACTGTGAGCAATCCACAGCAGAAAAGGGTACAAGGATGGACCTTAGACTTGTAGAATAGTTAGAACTGTTACAAAAAAACATATTTAGTGGCTTAGTTTTCTTTGAAAATTTCATTGCTTTCTTTTAATCAATCCTTCAATTTACAAGAACATTTTCATTTTTTTCTTTACTTTTGTGGTATTTAAAGTGAAATCAGGATATTCTGACAAACCGATGTTTTATTCTCCCATGATGGCCTCGAATTTTTATATCTATTTATATGAAAAAAATATTAAATATATTTAAAAAAGATATAAAGTCTCAGGCATACAGGGAGAGCATGCCTCCCTGTACCTGTAAATTTTTTAATTACACAAAAAATTCTGATTTGGATAAATACGGCGCTATTTATGCCTTCCTGGCTTGGAGATATCGTTGTCCTCACAATACTTTTTGTAACTTTGCTGTCAAAGCCATTCCTTTAACAGACACCACAAGCACAGTGTTTTGTGCATTAGTGTGAGTCCCAGATTGATTTTTTTTTTTAATGTGAACAGGATGGAACTACGAATATTACACAATGCTCATTTTTCAGTAGAAAAATTAATTTGTAACAGCAACATGTTTAGAAGAAAGATAAAACTGGGAAAACCATTGCCTGCTTAATTTTACAAGAAGGAACATTATCTAGCAAGGCACAGTTAATCTGAATACCCCTAAGGCATGCTTTCATTGATTTTACTACTTTTTTTCCTCCATGCAGGAGGTTTTGGCAAATACAGACTTAGCAAACTATAAAGATTTAAAATTTAAAGGAAATGTGAGTCCCATAAATATAGAATTGGTCTTAAAATATGTTAATTGAGAGATTAAATGATATAAAAATTAATTCCATTATAGCCTAACAATGGAGGCTATAATAGATAATATAGATATATAGCCTAATTTCTTTTATTTGAATTGTAATGTTACTTAGAGAAATGCAGAGAATAGAGTTAGATTTTAATTTAGCTTGAATCTTGAAAAACAGTTCAACTCACGAACACTTCTAACTCCAGTTGCAGTAATCTACTTTCCCTGGGCGGGAGAGGGGATGCACCACCGCAGTGACCAATTTCTCATACCAAGCAACATACCATGCATCTGACAAATTAAATGGCCAGAAATACTAGTTGCTAGAAGCACAAAAAAACAACYACTGTCTAATCTAAATAACTAAAACCTTGGTTTTATGGAAAAGTGAATCTTTTAGGTGTCTTTCATCACAGTACTTGATACAGAAATTAAATACTCTTTTGATTTTTGAAATATGTTAACAGTTGTTTTCTTATTTTTTCTCTTTTAATGTATTCACTTCTGTAAAAAAGAGCTTTTTGAACCTCTTTATGCAAATATTTGGCCTAAATTACTTCAGTCTCTACTGAAAGTATTCTACATTTAATCAAACCTTCTATAACTTTTCCAAGGGATAACTAACTTCTAGTCATAATCTAAATGGAGTTCATTCCAGCTTCATAATTTTACATGTTTTCCTTCTCCTCCTTCAATTTTTCTTAACAAAATGAAGTTTCCTTTACTTCTAGACATTAAGAAATGTGCAACAGCAAATTATGCACTCTTACGGATATGCAATTTCTCCTTGTTCTCTAGAGGATGYGGCAGAAGGGAGGGAATTTATAAATGAATACACTTGTAACATATTTGTAATAAATGGATACTATATAATTTTTCTTATAATTTGTTGTATACTGAATTATCTAAGATTTTTTTCCCGGAATTTTCTTCACACTCCCATGATGACTAACTGCAAGCTACCCAGTTACCTCCACAGGATTTTGTTATGTCTCAAGATATAACAATATATTCAATATATGTTGAATATTCAATATATATATTTAACCTGCAAATAAGTCAAAGTAGCACTATGCTTTTTGGACTATTGAGCAGAAAATCCTTAACAGTCAGAGCAGACTCTCTCAACAAAATCTGTCTCGCTCATTTTTTCTCTTTTCTCCTGTTCTATTTGTGTCTTTATAATTACAGCGACAATACATACATTTGAGATTTCTGTTAAGAGCTCATACCATGCTGTCTGACTGTATGTACTGTCTCAGTAAAAGCACCAGATTTAGCTTTCTGTCAGAGCTGTCATAAGAAAAACACACCTTGGAACTTTTCTAGACTGTCAGTGAATGATATCACATACTTTCAACTATTTCAGCTGTCATCTCTTACATCTCCCCAAAGGTTTTGCTTTATTAAATGAAGCATCTGTGAAGGCTGTGCCTGATTATTAGAAATAAATAAATTAGTCATAAATATGAAGATATGTAAACAAGGTTTTTGCATCTCACTATAATGCAGGCAACATTTCAACCAGGAACAAACGAATTCTTGAAATGGTTAAACATCAAATGACAYACTTTCCACCACTGCTCTTCCTGCAACAGCTCTACCAGTTCTATTAAGCAGTTTTTAAAAGAAACCCAGATAATATATATGCACAGATTGACAGCAAAGAGCATTTGCTCCTCAGCACTTTAATACAGAACATAGCTGGCTTATAAAATATGTGTACCATCTTGATTGATAGTCGCCTAAAGCATTCATGTTTTCATACAGCCTAGATTAGAGCCTGTTTTTCAGGTGAGCTAATCTTACATCTTGAGAATCACACTCCTGGGTGCTTTGATTTTCTTCCTTTTTCAAGGCCACATGAAAATTCTCTTTCTCTGCTGAGACATTTTGCCAGACCTGAAAGATAAAAAAAATAAAGTAATAATTTAAAAACATTAATGTAATTGAGACAAAATATCAAATAAGTCACATTTGAAAATTCAGGATAACAATGAAAAACCAAGAGGTCATATACTGCGAACTGTTAACKACTTTATAGACTGCATTTTCAGCAAATTTTATACAGGGAATGTCTTAATATACATTCTTGTTAGAGCACTCCCTCGTAAACGATTACTTCCATATATATAATCAAGGTATTGTATCTAAATGCCAAAGGAGGGGGAAAAAAGCATTTTCAGAACTCATATTGCTTTGACTCTTGTGGATTCTGGGAAAGACTGAGGCTGTGAGTTGACATTTTTATGAACTGCTTTAGCTTACCTCAGCTGTCCACAGCCTCTCTCTGCTGGGACCTCCCAAGATGCAAGCTGGCAAAACATGCTCCTTTTCATGCCTTTCTCTCCTTACACTCAAAATGGGCTGCTGTATGGGGAAGGCACTATGCTATCGCTTTATATAAGCAGTGAATTTCCTTCCACTGAATTGTTGCTTGTTTTAAGCATAATTTTCTATATTTCTTGCAACTCTTAAGATTCAAAAGGACAAAAAAGGAAGAACATGCACTGAAACTATCCTGAAAGCATCAAATTGTCTGCAAGACATATTGAAACTCTTCAGGGGGGTGGTGACAGGAAACAAAGCAAAGTAATTTCTCTGTAAAGGAAAGTTAAAACTTCAGACACCAGTTTTGAAACCTTTCTCATGTCACTTTTACTCAATTGAATTACTAAGTAATACAAAGTTTTCAGAAACGATGGAGAACAGGAGAAACCAAACCAAGCAGGTCACTATTTACAATTTAACTTGAACCATGAAAAAATGTTCAATTCATAGTTGAAATAAAGTAGTTCACATAGTTCAAACAGTTTCTGGTTAACAGCTCTCTAATGAGGATTTGTTAGTTTTATAGGGCAACTGACTACTGGAGGAAGTAATGTGGAGGTAAACAAATTAAAAAGATCAATATAAGCAATTGTTTTGTTGAATAATAAATGCCATTTAATACCTGTATTGAGTGACCTATCTGTTCAGACTGAAAGAAATTATAGTTCTTCAAATCTAAATTTCTTCCCATTGAATAAAAGAAGTATATGTTTAATAATTGATAAAGCATATGTTCACTTGATTTCTTGACTACCTGCTCAGTGAATCCCCATGGAATGCCAGCAAAACCAGACAGCTTTAAGCCTTATTAACTGAGGAGAATAAATGCCTGTGCATAGTGCGTCTTGTTTCAGAATCTGATTCTTGCTTAAGATTGTACCTCAGCAAATGATACACAATTTCTCAGCATATTGTACTCATTTCTACAGAACAAGGGGAGGTTTGAGATTTTAGGTAAGTTGTCATCAAGAAAGTACTTTCCAAGTGTCACATTTTCAGATATTTACAGCATTTCATATTTCTAGGAAACTGAAAAACAGGAAAATTTCCAATTGTCTCCTGTCTAATTTTAAAAAGAGTGAAGTCCATTATTACATACTAGAACTCTTCTTCTTTTCTCTCTCCCAAAACAAAATATAAGATTTTATGGGGTTTTGCAATTTCTATATGCTTGCCTTAGCCAGTAGGATCAGATTCTGTAACAAACGTTTAAAATCACTTACCAGAGCTGCACTGCTCAGACACCAGCCAAACCTGGGAGCAGTGAACAGGGCTGCTTCATTTCCCCTGTTTTCTAATTGACGGACATTGCAGCCCTTCAGCTATCAAACAACCATCATCTTCAATTATTTTCCATACTGTTACTCCAAGGTGACACTGATCTGCAGGTCTTAAGTTCAAGTTTAAAACACCACCACACTTCTCACAAAGGCCAAAGGAGGAAAGCAGAACAAAGGGCAAGACCCTGGCTGGGTCCTTTAAATTTGAGTTCTGGCCAAAACACCAGAGGGTTTATTGCATCTATTTAGGCAGTTTTATTCTATAAAATTTTAGGATGAACACTGACTTTTTACATGAAAAAAAATTTTTTTAGAGGCTTAGATGCTTGCTGATGATGTGTGAGTCTTACAGGAAGACTTTGCAAACAGAATGTTTTATTGTTAAAAATAACCTCTCATATAAAAATAATATGCTATATCTGAGTGAGGCCTATTTACTAGACTGACATCTTACGTAATAAAAATGACATCAAATATTCCTGAGTGAAATTGTTTGGATAAAGATTATGAACTCCTTCCCAATTTACTTAAAGCTTTCTAAACTGTCCTCAAATCTTTTCAATAAGGGATTTAAAATGCAAATATTTTTTCAAGGAACATGAAATCTTCTATCTTGTTTTTCTCTTTGAAATAATTTAGAAGCATCTTCCTGGTGAGACCATACAAGCTTGACTAAAACGCAAGCTTTGCATTTCAGATACTTGAAATAATTGTTTAAAATGTATTGAAGGTATATGCTTGCAGAGGAAACTAGACTCTGTTGATGAGTGCTTTGCTTGCAGCAAAACTTGCAGAATACTTGAAGAGAAGTAAACCAAACTCCTTATTTCTTTGAGAACTCTTCCAAAGTTTGCAGTGGAATAAATAAGAGCTCAGTTCTCCTTCATGCCTTCGAAATTTCCTTCAGTTATGCTTTATATATTTTTCATGCCTAATATCAAACAGCTTTTCTTCTCAAAGGGTGCACTATTGTTGTAATACCCTCATCTTCACTGCTAAATAAAACCGCAAAATTAGGTCAACTGAATCCCATCTTTCAAGAGATTTATTGACTTTGATTTGTTGCTCAATTATTTCCTGTATTAGAAATAGTCTTACTGGCTCTCTCTTCTTCTCACATGACTTTTGGGCCTGACTGCACAATCCTTACTCTGTAGTTAGCAGTTTTTCATGTGAGATGCCAGGGTGCTAGGAACAGGACTACTTTCCAGACGATCTGCCAACACCAATATGGGTCACATCAATGCAATTTTTTCCTGCTACTTAGACTTTCACAGATGAATCTTTTCTACACTAAGAGTTTCTTAATAATCAATTTCCACATTTAAAAAAAAAAAAAATATGGGCACTCATACTGATCTAACAGAAAGATTGCACAGCATTTTCAATGTAAGCAAACAAACTAAGCAGTTTCTGGCAGAGCACATGTTCATGATATCCAAGGACCAAAATCCCCCAGTTCTATGATAGCCATGATGGTTTTCCTCTAATGATGAGCAATGTCTTGATATGCCCATTTTGATGAACTTCAAATACTGAAATAATGGAGTTTGTCCAGAAACACATTTTTTGCTATTGTCAAGAGCTAAGGAAGATATCTTGAAGTTTTGAAACACTATTTTTAGTATTTCCTACTAAATAAATCTTCTAGTTAAAGTCTTCTTGGGGAAAAAACTAGTTCCTAACCATCTCGAACCAGAGGAACTCATCTGTAATTGAACATCCTTTCTATATGAGAGCCAGTAGTCCTCCCTGAACTACAGTGAGCTGGAGGATTATAGTCTCTGTCAGAGACCAGAGCAAAGACTCCTTTCTAGAGTAGTCTGGCATGACATGCAGCAAACTCACAAATGTGCTCAGAGATAAGAAGGTAGCACAGAAACAGAAGATAAAAATAACAATAGGTCACCTTCCACTAGTAATATACAGAATGTATTTGCATTTACAGTATGGAGTGGAAATCTATTAATGATTCTATGGCAGCTAGTATTTAGGTTGACCCCCAAATGCCTCCAGGATAGCAATGGGCTGGTAAAGGACAAAAGACTCACAGGAGAGGAGTGCTCTTCTACAGAAACAGCTGGAGGGCTATTCTAGGGCATTTAAATAGGCAATGGATGCCAATTTAAAGCAATTCTAAAAATGCCTAGCTACACATAAAAGGAAGTTCCATGTGTTTGTTATTGTGCCTGAATTCTGCTGTTTTTCTCTACTACAGCTTATTTTGAAAGCATTGCATATTTTAGATAATTTCAGTTTTCTAATAGAAACTTAAACCAACACTTTCAGTTGCCTCACTTCCTTGGAACAACTGCAGTTTCTTATTTATATTTCCATGCAGCTGAGTGCATAAAAGCCCTTGTGAAAATGTATACAACCATTTTTTTCTGGATCAATAAGAGCAGCTCTGTAAGGATTCATTGTACGTCAGTTTTCAACAGTCAGAATGATGTATTTACTTCTATTTAACTGCAAACAAAAGAGAGAATATCTAAGTCATATGCTTAGAGAAGAATAAACAAAGGAAACAAACCAAAGTTCTGGTAAGATTATACAAGAGAGAGAGGTAAAATTACCTAACCGAAAACAGAATTTAGAAATAATTTCCCTTGCACTAACCTTGTGGAAGTCATAAATAATAATTTGTATTAAACTGTGGACAAAACATCACCACCTCCTTGTTGCATAGCATATGTTGGTATGAAATATATGAGACAATGAAAACCTGAAATTATTGGAGTCAGTTGTTTAGGTTGGCTGTTCAGGAAAATTCTCGCTAAATAGAACCCCACATGTCACACAGTTTTGTGGCCCAGTGAGGTTAAACATTTACAGGCCAAATTGTATTTTAATCAATAATGGCCAAGACGAAAGAATCCAAATTGTTCTAAGTAGTGCTTAGTGCACACATATATGAAAATGTGCCTCCTTACTACTTAAAAACAAACTAAGCAAAGAAAATAAATAATTTAAAGTGTGGCTTGATACACTGTGTTGATAAGAGAACTAACCCGTATAAGTCTGGAATTTATTAATAGATTACCATGGAGGATAATCAGGTGCATGCTGTGTACAGTGCAATTCTACTGCTACATACTTTTGAGCAGTTACAAGAAAGATTCTTAATAAAAAAGATATTTGTAATTTTCTGCAGATAACGGAACTGAGATCTGCAGCTACACCCATGTGGAAGTACTCTGTAATATAAGAAAAACTACTGAAATTTGTGAACAGATGCTATTCCAAAATTACTTGAAATTGCACTGCAGCATAACACCACCAAAAAATCCAGCTATTCAACTTTGTGGGTCACTGAACATTAACATTTTCCAAATGAGTACCATTTACCAAGAGCACCTGTGCTCCGTAATTTTATGGTAATACAATGAAAAATAAAACATATTTAGCATCATGTGTCTTCCTAATTTCTCATTTATTACCTGTAGTAATTTAGCTTATTGTTTACCTGCTCTATTTTTATAGAGGACGTAATTGCAAAGTGAATTTAAAACACACTTGACTTATCATTCTGCCAAAACCCAAACAGGCTTTCCTTTGCTAAGAATAGCCAAAATTGTTCTTCATATAGCAAATTCAATCAAAATATGCTAACATAAATACCAGACTAAGATTTATACATATGTAAGAATCTATAAAATGAGCTATGGAAATGGAAATTACATCTCATCAGTAAAAAGCAACACAAGATTTCAGTCTTACCATCAGCAACACTGTATTCCATAAGAGCAACCAGTGAAACTGGTAAAATATTTGCTTTCTATGATCGTCTGTTGGGGTTTTGTTTGTAACCAGGTAGGTGTTCCCACAGCTGACTACAGCTTCTGTCTCACTTTAATCATTTGGCTGATATTTACAGAGGAGAAAAATATCTTTTGAAAAGCATCCATTTTTTGAGTGTATACCATGATACAAAAGCTTGTGCCTTAAAAAACAACAACTAAATTACACTTCATATATAATCCAGTTGGAAAATGTAACAAGTCCTATTAGATCTCTACTACTCTGTAGGTAGATGCTGCTACATTACATCAGGAATCTTCTGACTTCTATAGGTGAAAAAAATGCTCTACTGCTACTCAATTTGCTTTCTTTGAAGTCAGCTGGGCTAATGATAGAAAGATTTGCCGAAAGTCAGTGCTGCTTCTAACGATGTAGCAATGTGTGAGCCAAATACGTATTATGGATTTGGAGGAGAGCTTACTGCTGTGGGAGAGCTATTGATAACGCATTTGAGGTTTGGTCCTGAAAAGTCCTAGGCACAACCACAGCAATTTCAGTGGAAGCTGAGAAGGCTCACTGCCTTAACAAAAAAGGGAGGGCTTCCTATAAGACTTCCCTTGCCTCTATTTATTTAATCCCCAAACACAGCATTTTTCTATGACCTTTCTGTTCGACATTTCCCTGCAATTAATTTTCCATCCTGGCACATGCTTTAAAGAAAATGTTTGCATAGTATTACAGGATTGGAGTCCTGAGTTCAGATCTCATGGCACTATAGATGGGTCACTCACTAATCATAAAGTTATGCCACAGTCATTTTATAATTAATCTGATAGTGTGTTGCTAAGGTCCACGGACATCTGTTGCATAGATATCTCAAGAGAACTGGGTCCTAAAACCTTTATTTATATTGTGTAGGCATGCATATGCTGTTGGATATAGTTAAGAGCATAGAAATATCATTCCTAAATTGCTTTCAAGGAACCTTATTGCAGCAAATATACCTGAGCCTATATTACCTATATAAAAGGAAAAGCAGAATAACCTCTAAATGGCCAAGGAAAGAATTACATTTGCCACATAGCATATCAAGATCTTCTTGAATTATTGTTCTTTCAAAGGACTTTGTAATAAACTTCTGGCATGCATATCATTAATCATTTGTATTTCAATTATAAAGTTTTAATTTGTTGCTTTTCTTAGTCGAATTAAAATTTGGGGCAACTTGAGAAATAACTGGCTTTGCACATAGTAAAAGCTGTATCTACTTTTGATGCTCTGTAATTATTTAATGGTTCAGTTCTGTGGAATATTATCTTTGCTACAGATCTGATAAAAAGCGCTTAGTTATCAACATTTTATAATTTTTTTTTTAATGGCAGGATAGCTCTACTATGTTTATCTGCTTGACGGTAAGAAAAGTATCCTTCAAGTCTTATTTCTGAATATAAACTTCACCATGATTTTCAGGGCCTTCTATTAATGTCTGGTAAAATATTACACAAATTTTTTTATTCAGGAGACCTTTCAGAGTATAAAAAATTATTTGAAAATATTTTTCCCCAACATACCTTGACGACTATAGTCCTGAGTATGCCACAAGACTGCAGAGTCCCCTACAGCTACTCTCAGTACCTCCAGAACACTCCCACAGTTCTGGATATTATACCTTCTACCTACTTATACTGCCACCTGTAAATACCAACCCACATTCATAAGCAATTTAGCAGTCAGAATAGCTGAAGAATTACAAAGACAGATATACAGCACTATGTGACTGACCTATGCAAATCAGAGCCTTGGGGTAGCTGAAAATTCATCATCTAGACAGTACTACTTATTAAAATAAACAAAATGTAGTAAAACTCCGCCCCACAACCAACCCTCCACAACCCCAGATAATAAGGACAAGGTGTCAGAAAGCATGTAAGGAAAAGGGCATCCATAGCAATATTAAAAAAAAAGAAAAAAAAGAAAGAGGCATTAGAGACAAATCATAAGCAAAAAAACCCCAAATTCGGTATGTTTTGATAACATGTCTGCATGTCACTAACAACAGCAAATATTCACGCAATGTTGTCTCCATCTTGTTTCCTGGTTGTTAATTCTTGTTTGTCACATCATAAATCGAAACTTATTTGGAACAATGAAAAAGTGTGGATCTGATAAAAATCAGTATGCTCGAAAGAGCTCACCTACTGTGTTTTGCAGTAAACAGTGCCCCTTACTTCATAAATGAGAAAACAGAAGTACTGCATGGCAAAATGCAGGATCAATTAATTAGTGCAAATAATATGAATAGAGCTTTTTTTCATTCAGTTGCCCATGCTGCATTTTACAGGGCTTACCCTACTCATGGACAATAAGTGAAATAGCTGTCTGTTAAAATTAAGAGTGTTATGGCAAAATACAGAAATAATTCCATCTCCAAACACATACAAGTCTTCTTTTAGGCCCTGGACATGAAAAGTGAATGAATACATTTTTGGCTTCCTGAGACTTCACACATTTAAAAGAAAAAAAAAAGGCAACAAATAAAAATCAAGATGGCAAGTAAACTGTGGTTTACATTCTGCATAGGAATAGAAAAACTTTTGAAATAGACTGTAATAAAAGTTAAAAAATGAAAAAATATTGAACTGCAAAGCACAGGTTGCACATCATTTGTACAATACAAATGATACAGCAGCAGGGTGAACCTGGACTTTCATTTGTATTATGTTTGTATCATATGCTATGATATCTGTCCCATTAGTAATATACATTTGTCTTGGGGTGACTCCATCGTGTGTATCCCCTATCATGCTCTATGCCCAAAAAATAATATTGTTTCTCTAGACCTCCTACATTTTGGGGAAAAGGGTGTTGAGAGAAAAAAAGAAACCAACCACCAAAACTTCTTCAGTAAATAATATATACATTTTAACCTCTAAATGATATATGTGGACACAGGCTGAGGTTGTTATGTCTTCCTGACAGGGATAGAGGCTTACTTGCTTGCTGTAGTTGAAGATCTCAGATTGGCATGTGTGATATAGTACACTAAATACACTGCAAATATCTAGGCACAGTATTACCGTCTGAAGAGGAAGGGTCACCTTGGCCAAGTTAAATTGCTCTTGGTATTTATGTAACACTTTTACTGGCTTTCAACATAATTTTATGTAAGTCAATAACTTTAAAAAAAACCTAGGTGAAGTGCTCTGCTATTTTTGGCTCTAAATTCACACAGAAACAATTTTATGCAACTCTACAGAGGCTAGTTTAATCTTAAAATCATGCATTTGTGACCATTTTTCACTTTTTTCTTTCACTTGATCTGCAGTGGGAATTAGACATTAAACTTTTCTGTCTACCTTTGTGATTCTCCAGGGGGTGTTCTGCCATAGCATGACAGAAACATGAAGGAAGATAAAGCATGGAACCACGAAATCACAGGGTTTTTTTTAACCAAATGTCACATGATTCGTAACTACAGCTATTGCTATTATGACAGTCCAAACTATGGTATTACATTCACAACTAGAAATGGAGAGGAAGGCAGTTGTTTCCCTCAGATATACCTACATATGTATGTATGTATGTATCTCTATATATATATACATGCAATATGTATATTTGCAAATACATTTTGTTGCTCTTCTGTGTTGGATTCAATGAGCAGCTAATGGAATTCTGACCCAGGGAGGAGGCATCTCTAATTTAACATTCATTGATTAAAACAGTTTCACAATATTGGTCTTAGCAAAATGACTGAATAATTTTCCCTTATTAATTTTTCTTCCTAGAGGAGCTGTGTCCAAAAACTCATGACAAGTTTGTAGTTGCTAGAGAAACAGATTTTCTTCGTGCTGTGTGAGAATCATTGCTGTTTGCTGTACAGGCACAGAGAAGCTGTTATATACAAGCAGAATGAAACAGATTGTGAAATTTCAGTGGTTATCGAAAGCCAGACTATTCTATCAGAAAGAAAATAATACAGAAATCACTACAGATAAATAAAGATAGTAATAAACTTAAAAGCACACAGGTAACCCTTGTTATTTTTCATTCTAATTGCACTTGATTGGTAATAGATCTGGGTAACAATAAATAACAATAAAAAACACCTTTCATTTAGACCAGGAATAAGACCTTGCAATTAAAAAATACAGAATAAGCATCCTATTTGAAGCCAGAATAATTTTAGTTTGACCTAGTGACTGATATTWCAATTACAGACATTCCTTCATGGCAAAATTTGTGCCAAGGAATTGAAGTAGAAATCTTACATTTTCAAGAATAAACAGAATATATATGTTAAACACTTGTAGACTTCACATCAGAAGCTACAATATAGGAGAGGTGATACATAAAAAGCTCAAATACTTAAATTAACACATCGTGTACTAAATGTAACTTCACTGTGAAATGGAGTAAAGAAACTGAAGGTATTAGGCAAAAGTCTTTCAAGTACTTCACAGGTGTTTACGGACGGGTGTAGAAGTTGTAGATCTATATAATAGAAACTCATTCCTTTATTGCCAGTTATACTTACAAGCACCGTTCATCATCTGCTCCTGGCCATGTATCACAGGTCTGCTGATAGGGAATCACTGAATGATTTGGATTGGAAAGGAAAAGAACCTCAAGTCATCTAGTTCAATCACCTGCCACCTTCCACTATTATTGGTGGAAGTGTCCCACTTCCATAGGGACACCTTCTACTAGACCAGGTTGCTCAAAGCCCCATCCAAGCTGGTCTTGAACACTTCCAGGGATGGGGTATCCACAACTTCTTTGGGCAATGTGTAGCTATATTCCTGCTGAGAGCTTTTCTAATGAACAGGACCTACTGGAAGACTCTAAAAAAGGCAGCAAAGGCTGCATAAAGCAGTGATAATCAGCAATATCGAGCAGCATGTTGCTGTGGCAAGAGTTTGCTTTAGAGCAGCTAAGCCGCTGCCTGGATTACATGCCAGTGTGTAATCTGCCAGGGCTGCACTGAATTCAGTTGTGATATATTGGCTTGACAGGGAAAGACATTTCCATGCAGGCTGTTAAAAATAAAAACTGCATGATTCCATGTGTTTGGAAAGAGCTTGACTCACATATTTAAATAATAAATAGTAATGGAGTGGACAGCGAAGTCAGGTGGCATTAGGAGTAGCAGCAATGATGACATAATGTCAGATGCTAAATTATTCTGTAAGGAAATTTACTGTCCTGTAAAATTTTATCTGTTCAGCTCTTTAATATCTAAAAACCAAAATATGCTTAAAGTTACTTAGTAATTTTTTCATTTGTTTTTTCCCTAATGAGTGTCCACGTAAGAACAGGCAAAATCTGGATTTCAGTTACACTGGATCTCAACATGAAAAATAGGAAAGAAGGTCTGAGTTATATATTTATAGCTCCTTCTTTGCTGAATTTCTGCTACTGAGGACATGGATGAAAGCATTATCTAGGAGCTTTTATACAAGTGGTAAACTGGGAGAATAAAACTTTCAACGTATACATCAAAATTTGTATAGAAAATCTTTGTGGCAAATACTATGCCAGGTGAGACAAGATGTCCACAGGGATTTCTTCTGTCCTTAATGCGTAGGATGATAGAATAAATTCACAGCATAAAGCAACTTTCAGTGATGCCAAAATATTACTCCAACATGGTATCAGAGACAGGGGCTAGAGAGCAAAACTTTTTTTTAGTGGCTTAGTTGCTCATGAACACTTCTGTCTAATGCCAGAATGCAGTTAGCTCACTTTGTATGGATCATTTCACTTCAGATTTCTCCTAATAACCATTTGCTTAGCAGTAACTCTAGATGTCTGTTGTAAACTTATCTGTAGCTAAAACAAAAAGAAAAGGAAACAGAATTAATTAGGTTTGAAAACATATGGTTTTGTTGAATACTCATGCATATAATAAATATTACTAGAGAAAAAACTCGTTAATAAGTTTTTATAAGTCAATTACCTATATTAGATTATATCTAAACCTCAAATTTCACATTCCCTTAATAATAGCTACATTTTTACATCATTTTTTCTTATAGAGTGGGCAAGTTGAAATACCTAGTGTTTTGTAGATGCAAAGCTCAGTGATGGCTAGAGATATGGGTATATGCTCTTGCAAATACATGTCTATATAAACTACATGTATAAATACACCTTCTGCTTCATTTTTCCACCACTTCAGAAGTTTTAAAAGAGGCACCCTTCATCCTTCACTGTAGGGAAAAAAACTTTCTTTTCTATAACTATTAAGATACTTAGCATCCTCAGTTGTGTGTGGGAGGTTGATGTTATAATACTTAAGAAATTGAAACCACCAAATAAACACAATCCTTCAACAACAATCTTGATTTTCTACAGCCATCACAAAGGAAAAAGCAATTACCAGTGGATAATGAACACTGTATAACATTACTTACACTCAGAGCAGCAATAATACACACCATCAGAATACGCTTTATAGGCAATTACAGTTTTCCCAAATGAACGAAACAGCTACTCAAGTTACAGTCACAGACATGAACATCTGTATTTTCAGGAAGACAAAGATGCTCTACCCTGGAGGAGGTACAGACCCTAGAAAAACCAACTTGGTGAAGCTGGAACTCTTCTGAATCATGACCCGAATTCCATAAATGGGGTCAAATGGGGAGAAATGCTTTTCCTTTAGAGGCTTTGACTTTTCTTCCCCAATTCTGCCTTAAAAGAGGCTTTCTTATAAGGAAAGGATGCTTTTTTTAAAAAAAAAACCCTCTACTTGCCTGTATTTAAGTCCCTTCTTAAACAGTTGCTCTTATAAAAAATTACCTCACAATATAATAACAAGATGACAGCTTCACCAACAGAATTAAGGACTACTGTCTTTCAAAATATATGAGAAAAAAGGATTTAATAAATAATCTATAAATTACCTCAAAATATGTAATAATTAAATATTTAGTAGTAATTAATTATATGACTCCATTGCTTCAAACACTCAATTCAAGCACCATCCAAATAACTTTTAAGGATTTGAACCAAAATATGCTTGATGTTAGAAGTTTTTTGTTGTAATTCAATGTCTGCTTTTCCATTATATGAGAGCACATTCCTTCAGACTAAATGACTTTCAATTTGTCAATAAAATAACATTTAATTTACTATTTTTTATTTTGCACTTTATCTATTATTATTTTAGCATAAAATAATAAACATAGAAAAGGGGGAAGATTAACCATTTTGGAAGATGATGAGACTTCAAGTGTAAAGCAGTAAGTAGTTTTTTAAATTGCTCAGGGCTAAATTGAACTTAAATGGCTTGGATTCAATCACTAGTTTATTCTGCAATTCTTATGCTTTATGATTCAATGCAATGCTTTTAATCAAGTTACTAGAAAATTCCTAATAATGGCCAAAATGCCCAATGAATATTTTCTTTATGAATATTTTCCAAACCACATCTTTGTTCAAATCAAAGAAAAGGATCTCAACTGTCTTAACATAAAAGGATTTTAACTTTCTCTAATGTTTCCCAGTTGGCTTCCTATACACATATTAAGGCAAACTTCTTAAGATTAATAATATATATTTTATAAAGGATACATGCATAAATAATTTTCAAATAAATCTTCAATATATCCTTGGGTAGCAAAATTCCCTTGTGAGTACTTTCAAAATTAAACTGTATTTTGTAAACCACTTAAAACGATCCGTTAGCTCCTCTGCACAATTTCTTTCTTCTTTTACACAGAACATCCATAGAAAAAATTGCTAATGTCAAAAAAAAATAAAATGGCTTACTAATGTGGAACTGCAAAGATACATAAATCCAGTTTGTCATTGCTCACATGCACATATTTTTTAACCGAACATGTAATAAACACATCAGCTAGGAAAGTCAAAAGATGAAAAATGTATTACTGTTTTTCTGCTAAATGCAACTTAAACTAAAATTACAACTAACATACATTTTACCAATCATCTCCGCTGTCACCAGGCAAAAAAAGAGAGAGAAACATAAAAAAAACCATTTGATGTGAGTAGGTGAGGAAAGATTTCTCTAAAATAATAACATCTGAAGCGTAATTAAGGGGTCTTCTCTTTCTCTGTTTCTGATAGAGAAAAAGACAAGTAAGCTTGTCCAGAAATCTGCTGAGCATTACAGCAAGCTTGAGACTGCTCTTGTTTGGGGTCCTGGCTTTAGACTGAAGCAAAACTAGGGAAATTGGATGTATGCTGTCCATGATAATCCACGGGTCCGTGTGAGACCATTCACCATACCTAGCAATCTGGATTTTGATGTTAATTAAAGCATTCCTTAAGAAATTTAAATTTTGTATATACAGACACCTTTTTAACCACTGTCAAGCAGTAATCCACAGTATTTTGAGACATATTATGTACTAGATTATGGGAGACTTTATCAAAACATCTGACAGGTAAAGACATTAATTAAAAAAAGATATTTGGAGGGAGGCTACGGAGTGATTTTCATTTACAGGCAAACTGATCTGCAGTTAACAGCCACAAAAAGTGCAGCAATAAACAGTTAACAGTTACCTCTTTAACCCATTAGCACATTGCTAATTTCAGAGTTGAACCCTGTGGTAATGGGCCACTCCAGCTGCTTATACTCTGCAACAAAGAGGAGTGAGGCCAAATAGTTAATGAAATGAAGATAAAGATCATGTCACTAAAACTTGAAGGAAAAGGATACTGTTTTAGGGGGGTTACAGACTAAATAAGACATACCAGGTGCTTTTTTCCAAATTCCCTTGATTGTATTCAGTTGAAAAAAAAACCCTCTAAAGCTAATTTACTAACAATATAATGTACTAATAATGAAGACTTCTATACAGTAAGTAATAAAACCAAAGAGCGTTAGCTTCCAATTTAATGATCTCTGGTGTTAAACATTTTGCCAGCATGTAATAAAATTTTATTAAAAATTAGGAACAAAAGAAAAAGGGCTGTAGAAAAAGTTCTGTGGAATTTTTATGAGGCAACAGCAAAACCATACTCAATCTAATGTAAATTCTGGAAGTAAAAGATACGAGCAAGAGTTGCCATAACCTTGTGAATGACATTAATAACATTAATACAGGATTATAGCTGCCATCTAGATGATCATAATGAGAATAAAACTCTATTAGCCCAAAGGCAGCTATGAAAAGCAGAATAGGAGAGACTTACATGAATAAATAAGTCATGCTAGTCATGCTTTTGCAATTAAATTACCTTCTATCTATTTAAAAACAAAATTCTTAATCCATTAGCCTTACAGACACTCACCTGAGATTTCTATGCTAAGAATCTTACGAGACATGTACTCCTTAGTCTTTGAAATTAAATCCTAAAACAATGGATAGTGTCATTTTTCAATGCCGTTTTATTCTTCTAATATTTATGCATTAGGAAAGGGTTATATGACTGCATGTCATTACTGCATAGCACAAAATGTGTCTGAGTCTACATTTAGTAGTTGCCTTCTTCTCTTTTTAATTACAGTTTTCTAATCCCCTGGTTGAACACAATGATCTACAGGTCACTGAAACTGCAGGTCTTGGTGATACCAACTGTGGCAGAAGCAAAGTCGGAGGTAACAAAAGTCAAAAAGTTCTGACATACCAGAATCTGACTCTTAAGGCTTTAATGGAGCACAAATCTATACACTGCCCTCAATGCTCCTGCTGTTTGCTTATAGCTGACCATAGATAGAAACATAGGATAAGTGAGGTTGGAAAAGACCTCTAAGATTGTCAAGTCCAACCATTACCTAATACTGCCAAGTCTACTGCTAAACCATATCCCCAAGCACCATATCTATTTGTTTTTTTATATTATATATATCTAATACAAAAAACTCATATGTAATATTTTGTGCTCTTTAAGTTTTCCTTCTGATAAAGTTATGAGGTCACACATTATTTTTACCCCCAATTATGAGCATAAAACTATTTCCAAATAATAACTCTAATTACAGAATCAAAGAATCACAGAATTAACTAGGTTGGAAAAGACCTTTGAGATCATCAAGTCCAACCTATGACCTAACACCAACTCATCAACTAAACCATGGCACTGAGTGCCATGTCCAGTCTTTTTTTAAACACCTCCAGGGACAGTCACTCCACCGCCTTCCTGGGCAGACAATTCCAGTGCCCAAATCACTCTTTCAGTGAAGAATTTTTTCCTAATGCCTAGCCTAAACGTTCCCTGGTGCAGCTAAAGACTGTGTCCTCTGGTTCTGTCAGTGGTTGCCTGGGAGAAGAGACCAATCCCCACCTGGCTACAATCTCCTTTCAGGGAGTKGTAGAGAGTGATAAGGTCTCCCCTGAGCCTCCTTTTCTCCAGGCTAAACAACCCCAGCTCTCTCAGCCGCTCTTCACAGGACTTGTGTTCCAGGCCCTTCACCAGCCTTGTTGACCTTCTCTAGACATGTTTGAGCATCTCAGTGCTCTTCCTAAATTGGGGGATGCAGAACTGGACACAGCACTCAAGGTGTGGCCTCACCAGTGCCAATTACAGGGGAAGAATGACTTCCCTGCTCCTGCTGGCCACACTTCTTGATACAGGCCAGATGCCACTGGCCTTCTTGGCTACCAGAGCACACTGCTGGCTCATGTTCAGTTGGCTGTTGACCAGTACAGTAGTAGTAATTTTTCATAAGTTCTTGAGCAAGGAATTTGCAATTGCTTTGGCCAGTGGTCAGAGCCTTCATTATGGAATATTATGATAAATTGCATCTTGGCTCTTTCAGCTGGTTAATTTTTCATGCATCACACTATTCTGTTAGTTTTCTAGGATCTATGAAAACCTTGTTAAATCTTCATTTAAGGATTGAGTCCAAACAACACATTCCAGACATTTCTTCATTCCTTCAAAATGTACTTGTATATTTTGAAGGAATGTACACATGTAACTGTATTTATTTTTTCAAATTTTAGTCAATTTTATAATTAAATACCCTGAAGTATTGAGTGATATGATCATTGTATGACTGATTTAGTACAAATAATTAACTATTGCATTGTTATTATTTTATATAAATGTTTCTATCAACAATTTCTACTTTTGTATATTAAATTAATAAGAACTAGAGCCTAAAAATATTGTCTTCCTAGTTAAATCATATATCCTTTATACAAAACCAACTTCAACCTCCCCTCCAATTAAATTAGTGAAGAAGCTAAGAATCATGACAACGTGATCATCTTATTTTTTCAGCAGCCTTGCTCTGTATTTGTAGTAGATATTCAATATTTATGCACTCAGAATAACTGTGAGATTAAATTTTACCTAAATACAATATTTCCGTACCAAACCATTACACTCAGCCTCTTAATTTCCTACATGGCCATTTCAAAACGCTTTTCAGAGCATTTCTAGACTTGTACTTTCTTTGAAAAGTCTCACAAGCTCTTCTCTTTACTCCTAGAAGAACACTTTTTTAGTCTAAACAAAGATATAAAGTTCCCCAAGCTTACTTTGATGAAAAATGAGAGAAGTACTTATTTCCAAAGAAAGGGAGGATGGCCCACAGTACTTCAACATTTCTGAATTTTTGTACTCAGTGATGTATGCTGGAGTCCACTATTCACAATATACGTGAGGCAAAGGAAATGACTCCTTGCAGAAGTTTTTAATCACAAAAGTGATTAATTTTCTTGTAAGATCTTTAAATCTTTTCAYAATGGAGTGGTAGTTGCCCTTTCAGTCTGTACTATGCATTTCTACAGAAGGATAGTTCTCATGAATGGTCAGCCTGTATTTTCTCCATTGAGACCAGGACACTGATGTGGCATTCATAGGTTGTCTTTCAACCTATGCTGTGTACAATATGGGAATGGGTGCTATTGTTTATAGTTTGAAATTCATGTGTATTTCTACTCTTAGAATAGTGCAGTTCACGAAATACATAAAACATGCCGGGCGTGTATAAAGAAGGAGTTAATTTGGAGAATACACAGAACAACGTTTTTGCATTAGGAAAAAAACACTACAGAACAAGGTAGCCCCTATTATGCTGGTATCACCGCGTTCCCCATGATTTTTGTATTCAACCTTGGTACAGGAAATAGAATTTTCTTCTGTTTCACTTTTGATTTTGGTTTGCCATTAATTTCCCACAGTGCTACTAAAGCTCACTTTCTTGCATTTGGAGCACAGGTATCTTTRCACAGCACAGCCAAAGATATTATTACAATTTTTGGTTTTTTATAAGGTAGATTGTTAACCTTTTTCAGAAAGAGGAACTAATAGAAATGGAGTAAGAATGCAATCTCTCTACTAGCTCCATATAAATTCGTAGAGTTTTTTTGTCATGCCAACACAAAGTAAGTGCAGAAAATGCCTCACTGGGTCTTCAGCAGCAGTGCTCTGATTCTCTGATTCTCTGATTACACCAACCCACACCGCCCATGGCTGGCAGCCTAGTCAATGTTATGATTTCCATTTATAAACTACACTCTTTAAGTATCTAGGTCCTTAGGCATTCATCTGGAGAATAAAAAGGATAGCAGTGTTTCAGTCCTCTTTTGTCTTCATTTTTCTCTTTCATCATCACCTCTGTAATGAGAATGAGGCAAGAAAAGTACTACAACAAAAGATAGATCCAACTCTCAACTAGTTTGGAAGCATTTTCCACTGGCAGAACATAGAATCATTATTGTTGTGACATTACAGTGCAAAAGAAACTATMTAATAAAAGTAATTGTCAGTAATACAGAAAGCTGAAAACCTCACAGTTCAGGATTAACGATCCACCTTCTGGTTATGCTTGATTTTAGTTGTGTCATTGAACTTGTATGCACAGAGCCCTAAACCCATTTGTCAATACTTTCAGCACCAGTGTTGTGTTATGACAGACACACGACAGGCAAAATGGCTTTGAATTGAAATATTAGTGCCAATTTACATGGTAAATTCTGTATTTTACATTCTTGTAAAATTTACATTGCAAATATTAACTTATTTAGGACATGTCAAAAAACCAGACCTCAGACTTACACTGCTTTTGATCACTTTAAGATAACTTCATCTATGATTTAAATGCAATAATTTCCCCTTACTACACAATTTTCCAGATTAATGAACTATCCAGAACAACAACTTTATTTTGCACTGATTCAGGCACTTATAATGCACTGCTTTGCACACATTTTATTATTTTTCATATTGAGAGGGGCTGATCAATAGTTAACTCATGTAAGCACGAATTAACTATTAAGAGTCAGTAAATGKTAATAACAAGCCTAAGAAGCAGGATGCGCCTCAGCCTTGTCAAGATAAGAGAAACAGAATGCACCTTGGCAAGATAAGAGGAACAGAACCTGTTGAAACCAGYACAGAAACTGCTGCATCAGACAACGAAGGACTGCACATGCTCCAGAGAGAAAGGTGAAAAATGCATCGTGAGGAAGACCAGTAGCCTTCATCAGAAAGACCTCCGAGGAAGGCACAGAGCCTTCCTCAGCGTGACCACCAGGGTACACAGCGCCTGCATGGCATGTATGCTAATGATATTAATGACTTCTGAGAAGTAATTTGTATAACCACTCCTATCCTAAGGAATGTGATGAATATTCATGACTGTGCTGTGTGGAGTGCTGTGTGTGCGTGTTAGGAGGAGCGATCCCCCACACATCTGGTGTGCTGAATAAAGCAAATGCCCTCTTCTCTGTCTCTGAAGTATCTCTAGGCTCGGTTTGGATTCAACATCACATTCTCTAGAAAAAACAAAATGACCAAGTAATTTCTTTTCAAGAAATTTGGCAACTTGCTTTCCTAGTTATCCTTTCTACACCAGGTTCTTGTGCTAAATAGCTCTAACAAGCTCTCAGGTGTTATGGTTAACAATAATGAATACAAATATACAATATACCTACTTATTTGGAACTTTTTTTTTTTTTAATGAGGAAGCACTCCAATCCCAGGAATAATTGTCCCCATGTAGTACAGCCATCCTACACTGTAGATTTATCCTTCCATGGATTTAAACTAAGTTTGACATTTTAGAATGCAAATTTTAGGCTGGATGAGAATACCTTAAAAATAAGATATCTACCAGACAAATTATCATTTGTTGCCTGAAGGTGAAAGTGCTGCTTATCAGACATGACAAGATGTGTAAGTGCTGCTCATCTTAAGTTCCCACATTTACGTATGATAATACATTTAATTAATCACATACATTTATATTCCCCCAAAATACTAGTCTGCTGTATCAAAATATTTATGCAAATCTAATTATAAGGAAAAAGAGAGCTACACATCCGTAGTTAAGAGTTACTTGGTGTTTGTCAAAGGAAGAAAAAGCCAAGGAGAAGATATATAAGAAAGGGCATCATCATAAAAAAACAGCTCAAGTGCAGAGGGTGATTGATTATGATTCTTTAACAACTCGATTCACAGTAGCAGATTTCATTAGTTTTATAATCACAGATAATACACAGATTTTTAATAATGAGGTGTCAATGTGTGGGAGAAGAGGTTTGGTGACCATTATTCTTTCAGACATTTTCATGGCATATGCCAAGTGCAGAGAAATGTGAGAACTGCCTATTAAAGAGCCAGTTTAACTTATTCAAGCACTTCTGGATACAGAGGACTAAAGGCTGGTTTCTCAAAAGGGTATAGCACAGAAGTACTGGCACATTTTACCAAGTACATTAAACACAAAATCTATTATGATCGTTGAAAAAAAAAGAAGGAAGAGTACTCTGTATTTCACTCAAATATCAAAAATCTAATTCTAATCTCTATGCTGTATTCTCATGTCCCTTTCTGTAAAATCAAGGAGACATCAAATTCTCCAAAGGTTCTGACCCTAGACCAATCTTAAACGCAGACGTAATGGCTAGCTGGCCCTTATCCTTCAGTACTTCTCTGCTCTCATGACAGAGGCATGAACGCTTCCAACCTGAAGAAAAGGACAACARCAGCAAGATAAACAATTCTACAGCCACATTAATTAGGAACTATATGCTCCTGAAATCCCAGAGTGCTGCTCAGTTTGCATGACCTACAAAAGAAGAGTCTGCTGTCCTGTAGAATATAGATCCAGTGATCTTAACCTAAATGAACACTATCATACCCATGTGCTGCTACTAATTAATACAGTGCTTTTTTTTCCAGAGGTAATAATTTTTTGGAATGATGGTTTCTTCCTGTAAAACAGTTATTAAGGAACCAACAATCATAATTTTAAGAGTAGCAATGTGATGTGATATCCAGTTTTATAATTATATTCTGCTTTCTGAAATTGTATTTTAATTTTAATTACATATAGAAAGATTACTGATTTTTGGCTTCAGCCTGTGCACTAACAGTGAATACCAACAGCTGCCATATACAAATTACAGATTGGCTATGAGTTAGCAATTCCTATTTTTATTTCAGTTTTGGAATTTAGGGAGGACATTGAAGTGTCCTTCAGTCATTCTTCTGTAAAACTTCCTTTTCACTGAAATTACAGATTTCTTCTAGATCTATCTATTGAATTCAGGAGCAAAATGCAACACTAGAGATGAAAATTACTAGGACAGTTGTTAACCACTGTAAATCTTGACTGTATTATAATGTTTGAATTTATTGACTCGAAACACTTTTCATCTTTTTTTTCCTCGTCCTTTCTCTGAAATTGGCCTTCTCATCTTACAATATTGGATTATTCCCGATGGCCTATTGCAAAGTCCATTGATCCATTTTGACAATTTTGATTTGGGTGTCCCAGATTATTTTTTTTTTATATAATTTTTTTTTCCACTGAAAGGAACCATGATAAGCAAGCCCCATATTATTGTTTAGTGCTGTATTACCACAAACTCACTATCAGTGCCTGACAGATAAATGATCCTATGAATTAGTACCCTCATTTTTTTTTTGTTGTGCAGACATGATCCATTTACTAAGTGATACAAAGAATTTTATTACTTAGCAAAAAAGTAGCTGCTTCCCAACTAAAAAACCAATTTATTGACTTCAGAAACAGTCTTAGAATTATCCTCAAACTTCACCCTAATCTTCCAATGAATTCCAATGAAAATCCTCTCTAGTTTTGGTTTGATGCTCTTATAGGACAAACTTTCAAAGATGTCAAAAAAAAACCGTACCCAAGAGAAAAATCATACCTTGGTGCTTGTCACTTGAAAGGGAACTTTGGAGTCCTTTGTATTTGAGGAAGTCAGCTTCTCAGCTGGTTTTGAAGGGATTAGATGCATAGCGGGAGGCCGATTGCGCAGAACAGAAGACAGGCAAAGCTGCACAGTCTCCTTCAGAGCTTTCAGCTGTGACTCCTGGGGAAAATAAGAAACCATCACATCTCTAAGATGTGCTAGGATGAACACAACTGCTTACTTTCTCTATCTGCATTAAACCAAACACTTATGAGTAGCTGCTGCTTTTTCTTACTGATGGAAGGAATTAAGTCTGTCTCAAGCAGTATTTTCATATGATTAGGTTACTGTGCATTACACACCAAACTGCCTAGGAAGTCACTGCACTCCCTTCCCATCCCTTCATGCAGTTTTATCAACACTGATTATTGCAAACAATACTTAAATATAATTTTTTCTGAAAAGAAAAATACAATTTACAAAATATCATACAGTGTTCAGCCTTTTATGTATAATATCTACAGAGAAGTCATAAGTATTGCAAGACACAGACTTTGCATGGAGCTTTGTTTATAACATTTCAAATAATTGGTATTTTTCCACGTTATACATTGATTTTAACCCAACAAAGACGGCTTCCCTCATGAGCATATTATACTTTTGCAGTGTATAGTAAAGAAACCATAGGTCTTTTTAACAATTAAGGATATATTTGTCCAGACCCACTACTGTCCATTAAGCCAAAATAAAACTTTTAAGTGGTGAGGTGCTTGCAACTCATGTTAGAACACCTGTATTTTACTCCCAGAAATACAGACAGATATATTAATGGAAATAGAAGTCTGTAATTGAAATAAGCTGAGAGAGCAAGAAGAACGAGATAACTACAGCAGCGAGGAAATAATATTTTAAATCTTTGTTTCATCAAAGCAAGACAAATATCAAATGTTAGCTATTGATGTAACTTCTCACACTCATTTCAAGGGGAGTTAGCACTATTTGCCATTAAAAAAAGCCCCTAGCTTTTATTCTTTTTATTAAAAATGCACCTGTAAATACAGAATACATCAGCACATTTCAATCACCAAAGATTTTTTTAAAGGTACATAAGGTATACCATGGCAAAAGATGGTGGAAAATATATGTATCTATGGTGGAAAACATGTATGTAACATTACACACTGTAATAATATGCATTTAAACCCTAATGGTATGCACTAGCCAAACTCTCACTCAAGACCAGGATCCACACCAGGATCCAATTATTAATTGAGACTACCTCAACCTAAAGTGCTCATCAACCTCCTACAAACAGCTGTGSCTGCAGGGCGGGCACAAGCCCTATAAATCAGACCCTGGGAGGGGCCAAGGTTGGAGGTGGTTGTTCTTGGTTGCTGTGTGCTGCTGGAGCTCTGCTCTGAGAAATCATAATCTGAGATTCAGAAGACTGCGAGCTCTGGCACAAGTGGTGACTCTGACGTGATACCAACATGCAGCGTGAGAACTGCTGTGGCAAAATTCCAGTAGTCCAACATACTCGAAGAGGTGAGGACTGCCGCGGCGAGAGAGAGTTGCAAGACGACTCCCTTTGAGGCCCTGGTCAAAAACACCCAGGGGGTCTTCCAAGATCTATACCTGGGTGAGAACTGCCGCAGCAGGACTTCGGTGGTCCATACCCAAAGAGGTGGGAACTGCGCCAGCCACAGTGGGGGGGAAGTCGCAAGACGGCTCCCTCGGAGCTCGGGGGGCCGAGAAGAGGCTCCCAGAAAAGGAGCTCCCGACTATCACCAGAAGAGGTGAAGACCAGGGGCTGGAGGGAGAAGAGTCTGTCAACAAAGAACAGGCTATATTTAAAGCCCTCCAGCATATCCTCTCAAAATCTTTAAAAAAGAACTAAATAAAAAACACCTGAAGAGGTGAGCAACTGGGGACTGAGAAAAACTAACTTAAAGGTCTTGAAAAGAAATGGAGTCAGAAAAAATATTACTTTGTTATTTATTAAAAGAAAATTAAAAAATATATTAAATATAGTTCTGCTAGTGCAAAAAGAAAAAAGGGGAATTGTAGTAATATGCATTTAAACCCTGATGGTATGCACTAGCCAAACTCTCACTCAAGACCAGGATCCAATTATTAATTGAGACYACCTCAACCTAAGGTGCTYRTCAACCTCCTACAAACAGCTGTGGCTGCAGGGCAGGCACAAGCCCTATAAATCAGACCCTGGGAGGGGCCAGGGTTGGAGGTGGTTGTTCCTGGTTGCTGTGTGTTGCGTGTTGCTGGAGCTCTGCTCTGAGAAATCATAATCCAAGACTCAGAAGACTGCGAGCTCCGGCACAACACGCTACATAGTAAGTATATGAAATATTACATAGGAAACATAAATGTATTTCACAGTCATATTAATCCTAAGCAATGGCATACGGCATGTTTTTGTTTTCTTAGCAAATATTTTTGAGAACATGACAAATATTCTGTTTTACATCAGATAAACTTCCCCTGAACTGAAAGCAGGGGATGTATTTCATAACTGGAAAAAACTGAGTGTTTCTTAAAAAAACAAAGCCAGTTAGTAGAGTATATTTCAATAGTAGTATAAAAGACAACCATAAAAAACTATTAACGGAGCGCACAATATGGAAAATTAAAGAAATCTGCCCCTTAAGGCAAGGGTAACTCGGGTTCTTGTTAATAGATCCCTTGGGGCAGATTAGAGTTAAAAAACACTGAATTATTTGTGTTTTCAATATACATATACATATATATACATATATGTTTTATTTTAGAACAATTTGCTTGCAATGGAAAGCAAGTATTTAACTGTTTTGGTTATTACCAACAGTAACATAGCAATATAAAAACATACAAATAAGACTTAAGGAAATGTCTAAGGGAAAGAGAGAGAGAAAGAAAGAAAGAAAGATAGAGAAAGAAAGAGACAGAGAGGAAGGATAAAAGTAGAAAGATATCATCACCCATGGATGCAGTGATGAGACTTGATGCAATTTAGATGTCCGTTGGTTAAAGTGATGTTCACAGTCTCATTTCCTCGGAGATGGGGGAAAGCCCACAAAACATAGAGTTCAATAGGTTAATATATGCTTAGGCTTATGTGGGAATGCCCAGGGTACCTCCCCTGAGGGAGGAGTTTTACACTGTCTGTTGCAACACTGTCGATAATGCACAGTCCTCTGATGGAAGGCCCCAGAAATGAGTCTGGGGACACTTTGGGCGTCTTTGATGGTTTACAACACCTCCTAAGACATGACAGCTGCCTTTCACATCAGCGTAGTTGAGCCAGTTATGCCCCATCAGAAGGGATGAATACCCTCAAGCTTACGTATGAATGTCCCGTGTGAATATAAGTGTCCCAATACCTTACCCAGGGAGAGGAGTTTTACAACTGAGCCAATTGTGTAAGGGAGGACATTGGCATGATAAAAAGCACTATCCCACTTCCGCAGGGTCTGCTTCTTGTCAGCCTCTTCCCTTATCTGGCCCAAAGCCCAGCTTGTAGTCCCTGGTGGTGGTTGCTCACTGTCTCTGTCTTATGTGGATCAGAGGCTTTGCTATCACGCACCCAGAAACTCTGTTCTCTCCCTCTGCCTGGGGGTGCAAACCCAGCCCCAGGAAAACACCCTGGTGATGGCCCAAGCGGCCTATTGTTTTGAGTCATTAACCATTAATATTTCAGATTCCCACAGAATGGAATTTGGTTTGCTTGCAAACAGAGAAAACGGAATGTCTTTCCCTTAGGATGTGTGCAGTCAGATGATATGTCTCTGAACTAAAGGCAGAGTAAAAGGGAAGGGATTACTTTATCCATTTGACTCAGGGGCCCTTTAATTTCTAATTGACAGCAGAAGATACTAGCATACTTCTTTTCATGTAACATGTCTTTAATCCTAACTTATCAAGGAGTGACTGCACAGACAGCATAGAYCACCATTTGTTATGGTCAAATTGGCAGAGGTAGCAGACTGTCTAATTTTGCATGATGGTATGGACTCAGTCAATCTAGTCCTGTGTGACCCTAGTGCTTCCTGCAGATCACACCAATCTGAAAATCTCCTCTCATCCAGAAATTTCTCTGGATAATTTCTCATCCTCTCATCTCTCAGTCCTGCCATCCAGTGCTCATTCTGCCTTGGCTGCAGCCATTCCAATTTTGCCATTCCAAAGGCAAAAGAAGAACAAGTAAATTTGTTTTTATCCTATGGATAGCATAATTCAAGATTGACTTTGCTGATAGGAGATCTATAAATGGACAGCATGAAAGGACAGCTGAAGGAAACACTATTGGAACCAGGGATGTAATTTGACAAAGTTCTCTATAATCTTGCATAGATGTGATTGTGGTCAAAATAGGCTGCTTACCGGCCAAAATACTGCCCGCACAGGATGCATGTCTACATATTTCCCTGATCCATTTATACTCCTATCACATGGTTAGATCCACAGAATCACAGAATCATCAAGGCTTCAAGACCATCTGTCAACCATTATAATATTATGTCACCATTATAATCACCCTAAACCCACCTGCCACATCCATCTTTAACACTTCTAGAGATGGTGCCTCCATCACCTTCCTGGGCAGCTTATTCCAATGCCTAACCACTTCTGCAGTGAAAATAAAATTTCTAATCTGAACCTCCCATGGCACAACTTACTGTAATTTCCTCTCATCCTTTCACTTGAGACATGGCAGAAGAAACCAACCCCTGCCTCACTATGTTTCTTTTCAGACAGCTGTAGAGAGCAATGAGCATGAGCTTCCTCTTCTTCAGAGCAAACAACACCAGTTTCCTCAGACGTTCATCAGAAGACATGTTTTCTAGGCCCTTCACCAGCTTTGTTGCCCTTCTCTGAACTTGCTCCAGCACTAAAATGTAATTTTTGAAGTGAGTGGCCCAAAACTGAACACTGTATATGAGGTGTGGCCTTACCAGTTCTGAGCACAGGGGGTCAATCACTTTCCTAGTCCTGCTGGCCACACTATTCTTGATATTTGGGGCCTGGTAATGCAAAATTTGTGAGCATTCTAAGGGTCCATGGTGGGAAATAGAAAAGTGCTCTAGTGTAAATAAACTTATGAGAGACACTAAGTCTACTGTTGGGACAAACTATAATTCAATAAGTATCTAAATCTATTAAAAATCAGTGTAAAAATTTTTAAGCTGTTTTTTTCTAATTTGACCATCCTCTTCTTAAATAACTTTGCAGATACACTTAACTTCAAGTACTATAATTAGTTCCACTGATTCCAGTAGCATCACTCCCAGGTACAGCTTAGATGCAACTTAGTATGCATCTAAATCACTGCAAGGCTTCATTTGTTTTTGTTAAATTACACCAAAACATTGACAGCTGATAAAGGTAAACATGCTTACATTACATTACACTTCTTACTTTGTCAAGGGCTGCTTTTTCCAATGCGTCTTTTGCAACTGCTAGTTTTTGCTCCAGATCTGTTAGCTGTTGTGCCTGTGGGAATCAAGAAAAAGAGCTGATGCAATCTGCAATGCATTTTTTCTTGTGAGAGAGGAAAGAATATAAATTTTACAAGTAATATATATGGGTTGGGTCAGATTTGCTTTTCCTGAGAAAAAAAAAATGATGGTCAAATCTGCTCCATTTATGTGAATTCAATTATTTATAATAATTAAATGTCAATAATAAAATTAATTCCATACTAAAATATTTAATATTATGCCATAATATCCTTCTGGAAAATTCAAGGTATTCAAATGTCTTTTAATTATGTTATTCATTTGCCTGACTTCTGAGTGCAATTTGAACATTGTCTTGTAGTTCTAAACATTGAGATGCCAACATTAAGCTAACTTGGCATAAACAGAGAAATTAGAAAACACCCAAACATTCTTGCATGCGGACACCTTATGAARTTATACTATCTACTGGGATACAAGGTGGTAATTCCAGATTTTTTTTCCTCCATGTCTTTTCCTGGAAATATAAAAGGAAAATTCACAAGAATAGCTAGCTATGCAACTACACAGTGGGAAAGCATTTTGGGAGACTTGTATTTGAAGTCAGGATCAGGCAAGTAGCCTGCACCCTGAGTGGAGGACTGCTGGCTCTATATATCATGTATGGAGTGCAGGGGTTCAGAAGATCCTTTTAAAAGTTCAGTAAATAAAGACAATTATTTTCTCTCTCCTTCCCTAGGAGGTGTATAAACCCAGCCTGCTCGCTTGAAGGAAATACATTCTCTGCAAGAATTTTCCATTTTAGGGAAGCAGTAGCTCCCAGATTTCTGCGGTTCTCAGTCTTGTCATTAGTAACACATCACTGTGCAACCAAAAGGAATAAGAATTCTTTTGCTGTTGTATCGGAAAAAAACCCAGCCCAGTCATTGTTTTCCCTGTTTGAAAAAGGAACCATAGAGAAGGACACTGGACTAGCCAGTTATCTTTTCTCTCTGAAATTCTGATTAAGTAAATACACATTTTGTACATGCAGAATAATTGGATAAAATTCTCATTTCTCAGATAAAGAGCAACACATTTTTATTTTGACCCAGTATTTGTAAGCGCATTTTCCCTCAACACCATCCCATGCTCCCAGGTTTCTGGAGCTCATCCTCAGCCAGAGATTTTTTTTGACAGACTTCTCAAGATCTCATGCACTCTTCTGATTGTAGCTTAGCTTAATGGATAGCCACACAACATAAACGTTGTTTAGTGTAAATCCTATAAGGTTGTTAACTTGGTCTCTGCTGGGACAGTTCTTCCAGGATGTTATAGATGAGGTGATGAGCTTAGGCAAGCCTGCAGTCCTCAGCAGACAGCTAAAGTGATGTTTATTAGCATTAGGCATAGGCTGTACTGCCAAATAAAATGTCAAATGTCTGGAATTTTCAATTCCTAGCTCATGTAAAAATCTTAGTTGCATTTTAAAAGAATATTAGGCATTTATCTTCAGATTTATCACCACAGTTACAGTTTCATTAGTCAAAACCAAACTTGTTTCAAAGTGGAAGTCAACTGCTTGTTCAGATGTGGGAAAGTCTCTTGTGAATTGCAGTCCATAATTCCCACTGCATCACATTTCTTACACCTAGTATCAGTCACTGTCACAACACACATATCAGACCACTAGTTTGGTCCTTTAGTCTGGCAACAGAGAATCCACTACAAGAAAGAATCCTTCCATTTTATCAGTTTGCAAAATTTAAGTGGAATTATCACTGGTTTATCTAGAGAAAAGAACTACTAAGATATAAGAAATTGCTAGAGTTCGGTAACTTTTGGATTTTTTTCCTAAATATGGGACACAGTATCACTCACAATAAACACAGTCACAGACAATACTTGAAAAGACTGAATATTGACTCTATGTGATGCAGAGACATGTCTCATCAGATACTAGAACTAGACCAAGAAATTTCTCACATCATTAACATTTTTATATTGCTACTTATTATTTTTCATTACAGCTATAAAAATTAATATATTTTCAATTAAAGAGAATCAAGATTTGAAAAACTGTATATCTAATTGTATAATTTCAATTGCCACTAAAAAGGAAATTACACAAAGTAACACTTACATGATAAATGTGAGGCTAGGATGGCACCTCTGGTAGTGTATATTGCTGAAGAATTAGAATCAGATGGAAGATGGTGAGGCCCAGAAAACTAGGCAACTTCTTCCTTCAGCACCATCAGTGCTACAGTTTAAATCAGTTGAAAACCAGAACTACAGTTATGAATCTGAGGGTGTCTGGTTTCCTTCAACACATGCATTACATAGGCATCTGAATATCTGGGTAGTTGAGAGAAAGCAAGTAATGGTGGTTAGAAGTGACTACTGTTTTCTTACTTGCAGGGGAATGTCTGGTGCTATATAATACACTGAATTAAATGAAACTGCTTCTGTATTAAAAATCAAGTTGGAGGAAAAGTACTTAAGTTCTTTAATTGATATTTTCTGTGACAAAGAATTACTATATTGTAATAACACTGTTCACATATAGGAAAACATTTGTAGTTTATGGTAAAAAGTTATTCTTCCAAAGGACAGGTTTCAAATATATTAGTGAAGTTTTTCTGAATGCATCATTTACCAAGACTTATTCTCATTTTTCATACTACTGTCATATTTTGATGGACTAAAATTTTATGTAACATTCATGTATATTTATTTCATCTCACAGAACACTGAGCAAATAGCTCAGTGATATCAGTCCAACTGATACCAAGTAACAATAAAATTCTGGCATTAAAAGTGCATTTTGATGAACCATTCACTTGAAAGTAGTGATAGTTATTTACATCTTAGGTCCAAATCTGCAGAATAATCAGATTTTTTTTCTGAAAATTTTTGTCTCTCAAGGCTAAATTCATATTCCAATAGTTTCACTGCTACTGCAATTTAGAAGTTTTTAGGGATCCAAAATGAACTAGCATGGCTTTGATACTGAATAAAGAAAAGGACAAACACCAATAAAACTACACAAGCTCAATTCTAATAAGCTGCAAAGAGTCTTTAAAAAGACTAGCCTGGAAGAACTAAAAAATATTAAATTTCTCTTAGGTATTCTTATAGAATGAGGTCTTTGAGAGGAAGCAGTGAGATAAACAGCAGCTTTCCAGTGCCTAAAGGGTGCCTACAGGAAAGCTGGAAAGGGACTTTTTACAAGGACATGGAGTGAGAGGACAAGAGGCAATGGCTTTAATCTGAAAGAGGGTAGGTTTAGATTAGACATTAGGAAGAAATATACTTTCTGTTCTATTCTTCACTGTGAGGATGTTGAGGCACTGGCCCAGGCTGCCCAGAGAAGTTGTGGATGCACCATCACTGGAAGTGTTCAAGGCCAGGTTGGATGGGGATTTGAGCAACCTGGTCTAGTGGAAGGTATCACTGCCCATGGGCCCATGGCGGAGGGAGTTGAAACTAGATGGTGTTTAAGGTCCCTTCAAACAAAAACCATTCTGTTTCTATGAAAAGCATTTTTCTTCATTATCTGAGAGAGTTCATGGAGCAATTACTGTCAGTGAAGTACACTTTTCTGACTCACTTAAATGAATGTACTTACCTTTACTCACTGTGAATCACATCAGACTAAACGCCTACATGTCTTTGGAATAATGACTTTGATTGTTCAAGAATTTATAAATAGCGTATTAACTAATACGGAGATATTCAGATTCCTCAAGTCACTTGAAAGCAAAAAACCAGGGGTGAGACAAGTTTTGTTATCTGAAAAACAGTCGCTAGAAGCTTTATGCTTCTCATTTCCTTAGTCACATCAGAAAAAAATAAAAAAATAATTCACTAGCAGTCTTTTGTGTACCATTGCAGAAGTTATACTGATACCTTAGGTTTTAACTTTTATATTTTTCAAATCGTGTACTGCCTAGTGTGTAACTCTGAAGTTTTGTGTGGCTTGTTAACTACCGTTCCCTCATGCTGGTTAGACATAACAAACCCTCTCTAGGTTTGCACTTCAAGGACACCTTGATTGTCCCAGGCCCCAAAATGTGTAAACCAAAGCCTTGAGAGAAGAAACAAACTTAGGGTAATTACACCACTAACCGAAATTATAATTGGAGAATTAACCCTGATTTGCAAATGGACCAAACCTATACAAGTGTGAAGAACCTGTGACCCAGGGTCCATCTTGGGTGGAGCCCCTCGGAGGCTTTACACTCCCAAGGTGTACCTTTGAAGGCCCTTTAAATAAATACCTACTTTTATTCTTTTAATCCTGTCTAGTCTCTTTTCAGGTAGCCACTTCAAGGCATCAATACCTTTTTTTTTCCCTAGAAAATCAATCTTTCTAATGATCTTTCTTGGGGCAAACATAACCACATACATAAAAGGAATAAATTACTGTTGGATTATGTACTGTTGGTGACATTATGGTACATTACAAATACGCTCCAAATACAGCTTCTGTAAGTGTTCTTCTTGGTATTTTACCCTGAAAATTAGATCCGAACTTCCTTCTTCTTCCTAAACCTAGCTAGTCTATAGGCTTTTCAACTGACCTCTCCCCTTGTAAGTCCTCCCATTTCTTCTTGGAAGCCAGACAAAACCTACAGCATCTCATCCTTGAGGTGAGTTATTAAACTTTTCTGAAGGTACAGGCCAACAAAACCAGGCTGTGACTTTATTTCTGTGTAAGATTTAACAAACCAAATAGCACAATGACTAACTGAAAAAAAAAAATTGTATTTTCTCCTGAGAAGTGCCAGAAACAGGACCCCTTTAAATAATCCAACACTTGGTGTGGGTCAGAGGGAGGCCACTGTCACCTTTCAGTTGTATTTGATCCCTAATATATTCAGTGTTAATAGTGCAATACAAAGTCCACTCCTAGAATGTTACAAGCCCAGTGTTACAAGGACAGATCAGGTGGGTAATGCAGTCACACAGCTGTACAGATAGCTACTACAAATACTGTATGCTTGTTAGCACAGCCAAAAGAGGGTTTTAACAGGCTTTTAATCCTTTTTTCCCCAGAAACTTTATACAGCATGTCAATATGGAATAGAAAATAAATAGTGATCCCTCTTGCTATTGATGGTGCTGAGATTTTTTTTTTTGTGTTTGGTYATTTATTTTAAACTCGTAACTGTTCAAAACCCTTAAGAAAAAGGACTTAAATTTCCTTATGCAAAATTTCAAAGGTAGTTGGTTCTGTTTTGTTTGTTTTTTTTTCTTTCCAGAAAAGACTTGATTATGGCTTCATGCTAGAAGGATTACTCAGATGTGCAGAGATAAACATAGTCATGTTTCGGTTCTCTTTATTTCAAGGCTGGATAAATTGGAATTTTATTTGGTTATTTCAAAACTTTTAAGAACATATTTTATTTCATGCAAAGAATTGCTGTTTATAAATGATTACATTACCACACATGCTGCTTAGAGTTAATTAGAAAACATGATTGTAATGTTTAAAATACTTGTTAAATAGATTGAGTATTCCCAACTTTGTTTTATCTCTGCACAGGCCTTAAATAAAATGTTTAAGAAAAAAAAATCTTTACTGTACAGCTTTCATAATTGATTGTATTTTCTAAGAAGGACACAATTTACAATTGAAAACCATGTAACTGTACACTTGGATAAATTATTCAGTAAACACAATTCTGCTGTACTTATTCTGTAAGCATTATTTGGATCTTAGGTTTTTCTAACAAGAGACTTGTTCTAAATTGCACTGTATACTGCAGCATAAGGTGTTAAATGTAAATGAGAATAACACTTTTTGGACGCTATTACATTTATTCAGGCATGCAGCAAAAACCAGATATTCAGTGACATCTGAATTAGATTTCAAGCATTTACAACAAGAAGAAAATTCAGTTAAAAATAGCATTTCTGCAGTCTTACAGCTCGTACATTTTATTAATGCTTATTACTRCTGTAATGCTTTTATCTCTCATTTTTTACGATTCTGGATGTACATTGAAAAAGGAAATAAGTCCTTTGTGGTTTTTTATTAGCCGAAATTTTACTTTTCCTTCCCCCAACCCTCACATAAAAGTCGTTACAATGAATGCAAAATTGCAGTTTGCCAGGTTTTCAGTACTCAGCTTTTAACTAAAGGAAAATCACTGTTTTTTCAGCAAAAGCACATTCAGAAGATGCACACAAAGAGCCACATCACTCACCTTTGGGCCTGATCTGCCACTTACTTCCCATGGGGGAATTTTCTTCCTTTAGATCAGGCCAGAGTACCATGCATTTTAGCATGAGTTGTACTTAACAATGGATAACCCATCCAAATGATCACAACAACCTGCTGCTCTTTCTTTTTTAAGTCAATCTTCTTTTAAAAATTATCTTGTTTATTTTAATAGTAAGAGAACAAGCACTGAGGGAGTAAGCATTTTAAAATTCATGTTAAGCATACCAGTTGTGCTCTACACCTCTGTCAGCAGTGTGCTAGAAACATTTATTTCATCTTTTCTTCAGAGAGGATTAGTGTTGGAGTGAAAGCTTCTCTGGACTCAGGCCCAGATGAAAGCCAAAGCACAGGAGTTGAACTAAAACCTTTGGACAAGTTGAGATACATGAAGTCACACCAAAGCGAAAGAGATATATAGATTTTTAAACTTTTAGTAGAAATACATGCTAAGTGCCTTAAACATTAAAAAGCTGCAGCAGAGACTTCAAACACAGCTCTTACTGCAGCAGTGTTGCCTTTTCACAGAATTTTTTACTTTAGACAAAATATAGATAGAACTATACTACTTACATTTTTTTAGATAGAGTGTTCACATAAATTATAAGAGCTGACAGAAACTATTTATGCAAACCTGTGTAATACCTATGTAATACTTGTGTAAGACTTATGACTGTTAGAATTAGACCAGGATAGGTTAAGAAAACTAGAATCGTGTGTTAATCTTATTGGTCAATTAACAAATATAATCCACACTTCTGTAAGAAAAAAATTAATTAGAAGAAAATTAGAAGAAGAAGCTATTTTCTGCCTGCTGTTTGCTTGCTGCTGCTGCTATTTGGCCTTATCACGTAACCCCATTTGGACTCTGCCTTCAAGAGTGATGAGACTATGAAATAAAGAACTTAGCAGAATAGCAGCCTCCTCTGCTCTCTTTTACCCTGGTCCGAGAAGGAAGGGTATCCCATCAAAAGCTCAACAGATTAGTTCACAGCTTGACCAAAGCTTCAGCTTTTTTGTTTTGGTGCTTCTTTGTAGGATTTGACCACTCCAGAGAACAGTATAATTCAGCCAGGAAAATACAAAACAAAGGAAACAAACCTACTTTTTTGGCAATATCACTTAAAAGTGTTTGTGAAGAGGTAAGTTCTTAAAACTTTCAATTTCAAAAACAYTACCTCATACTCTCCTGCTAAGAAAGTAAAACCTAAAACATGCAGCAACAGTATTTACTGACACCAGCATATTCACTATTGCAAACTGCCTCCAAGTCAGCAACAATGAGCAACACAGGAATTAAAAAAACTCCACCAAAATGCCAAAATTTATTGTATTTATTTTGATGACTTCATGCTGCAGATAGTCATGTAGATGTCTCTGAATTTGCTGTCAGGAATATCCTAAGAAACAGGATCAAAGCTTCACAACTACCTGAAAGAAGGTTGTAGGTGAGGTGGGGGCCAGTCTCTTCTACCATGCCTGCAGTGAGACAACTAGAGAAAATGACCCTAAGCCAGGACAGGGGAGATTCAGATTAGTGTCCTGGTGCTGGGCAGGACAGGGTTAATTTTTGCAGTAGCCAGGAGGGGCCATGGCCAGGACTCAGAGGTTATTCAATACCACCTCAGATCATTTTCCAGGGACAGGGGATCCAGGATCCCTTCCAGATTGAGGTAGAGTGGCAGAGAGAGTGGTTGGGGGTTTCCATAGGGTGAGCAATAATGTTTCTTTACTTGGACACTCTGTCTTTAGTATGGTTGCTGTTACTGTTCATTTTGTTATCTCATTGCTGTTTCCAATAAATTGTTCTTATCTCAACCCATGATCTTCACATTTTGTGCCTCCAATTCTCCTCTCCAGACCACTGAAGGGCAGGGGGAGGAGAAGCAGGAGTGAGCAAGCAGTGCATTGTCTGGAGTGGTTTCAGTGGGAACACTGAATTGAAGAATACCATTCCTAAATCATGACAATTAGATACTAGGGAAAAAAAAAAACACTGTTAGGGTGGTTGGGCTTTGGAACAGGTTGCCCAGGGAGGTGGTGGAGTCACCATCCCTGGAAGTGTTTAAGAGGTGTCTGGATCTGGCACTGAGTGTTATGGTTTAGGGGTTTAGTGGCTTAGGGATAACAGTGGTATTGCTAGGCTGACAGTTGGACTTGATGATCTTAAAGCTCTCTTCCAACTTTGATGATTCTATGATTCTAAGGGGGGAGACTAAGTGATGCAGAAGTATCCTCTCAAATAATTTTGAATTTCTTCCTGATTTGGACCAAATGGCAAGGTATTAAAAATTGTCTGCTAGGAAGAACACCCAGTTTGGGATAATACATGTCAGTGTGCTCCAGATTCAGATCCATTGTACTCCTGGGCAATCACCAACCATACGAAGTTTAACAGCGGAGAGTGCCAGATTCTGCTCCTGGAATGGGACAATCCTGGATGTATATATAGACTCGGGAACGAGACACTGGAAATCAGTGTTGTGGAAAGGGACCTGGGATCCTGGCCAATGGCAAGTTGACTATGAGTCAGCAGTGCCCTGGCAGCCAGGAGGGCCAAGTGTGTCGTGGGGTGCATCAGACAAAGCATCACCAGCTGGTCTAGAGAGGAGATTGTCCCACTCTGCTCTGCAGTGGTATGACCTCACCTTGAGTTCTGTGTGTAGATTTGGACACCACAATATAAGAAAGACATTAAGCTATTAGAGAGCGTCCAAAGGAGGGCTACAAAAGTGGTGAAGGGCATTGAGGGGAAGCCATATGAAGAGAGGCTGAGGGCACTGTTCAGCCTGGAGAAGAAACTGGGGGGAGATCTTCTCACAGTCTACAACTTCCTTGTGAGGAGAAGGGGAGGGGCAGGCACTGATCTCTTTTCTCCGGGGACCAGTGACAGGACCTGAGGGAATGGCATGACATTGTGTCAGGGGAGGTTTAGGTTGTATATTAAAAAAGATTCTTCACCCAGAGGGTGGCTGGACACTGGAACAGGCTCCACAGGGAAGTGGTCACAGCACCAAGCCTGACAGAGTTCAAGAAGTGTTTGGACAACACTCTCAGGTGCATGGTGTGATTCTTAGGGCTTTCCTGTGCAGGGCCAGGAGTTGGACTTTGATGATCCTTGTGAGTCAAAGCGTACTTCTGGCATTAGCATACAATCGTACATCTTGGCAGCTTTTGATTCAGCAGCACATAATAGCACATGTGGATCATGTGCTATTGGATCCAACTTGTCTCATGGTAGCTTTTAATTAGACTTGTCTCATACAGAAACGCAGATTAGCTATTTAAGACTGCAAAACCATCTAATGCAGGGCCATATCACTAACKGAGGCCACATCCTCAGATCCATACAGAAATTTTTAAATAGGATTTTTCAGTTCATTAAAAAAGCTACGATTTTTCATGCTCAAAGCTGTGTTGTAAAAAATGTATTGACAATATTAATAGACCTGAATTACTAAGTACTGAAACGATATTCAAATTTTACATATTTATGTTTTCCAAAACTGCATTAAGCTGTTAAAAAACAGTAGAAAGATATTTGTTTCAATAACGATAGCAATGAATTATGTTAATACATAATCCAATGTCCTTACTGAGAAATATAATGATAAAACCTTTCCACCTTCTTATATATCCCTTATATAAAGATATTAAAAAWTTCTCATGTCTGCAAATAACCTGTAAGTATTTTTCAGCAGCAAGTTGAGTTTAGATCTTCAGGCCCCTCCTGTGTTGCTAACATTAACATATTGTTAATGATTGTAACATCATGGCAACAACATATAAATGCTAAATATGAMATTTGAAACAAGAATATGCACCAATATGCACCAGAAAGATGCAAATGTAAAGTGACATCTACTTTCGTCCTCGTTTCTGTTGGGACAGAGTTAATTTATTCTCAGTAGACGGTACACTGCTGTATTTTGGATTCAGTATGAGAATAATGTTGGTAATACACTAATGTTTTGGTTGCTGCTAAGTAGTATTTATTTTTTGTGTCTCATGTCCTGCCAGTGAAGAGGTGCTAGAAGAAGCAGAGCCATTTTCAGTGCTGTTACCATGGCCACCACAAGGGCCATCACAGGAACAGGAAGAAGAGACAGAAGAGACAACCACCACTCAATCCCTATGCTTGAGTGAACTGTGGGAGATACAAAAAGATTTTAGCTGGGGACAACAGGCCTAGTAGTTTGGAATTAGAGGGTAAGTAAGGCAATCAGCTGGGATTACTTGCTAAGGAGCCAAGCATTGCSAAAGAGATGGGAAAAAAGACACAAGCCCTTAGCCTCTGGAGTCCTTAGGCTCCTGTGAAGTGCAAGGGAAAGGTGTACACATAAGGGCAATATTCCAGGTCACCCAGGCAAATAGATGGCAATAGAGAAAGGTATTCAACACCTGAGAGAAATAGCCACGCGAGAAATGATATATTATGGCCTGGACAATGCACAGTTCCCCACCGATCCTGTAGAAGTCCTATGTGTACAACCCTGTGGTAGACATTTGTAAAGAGTGCACCATCAGTGCAAGACAGCCCACTGTCAACAATAATTCGGAAAGATGATGTGTCACCAGCAGTGGATGAAGCAATTTGTCAAATCCAGGAATATGAAGACGGTATTTGTTTTCCCTCATCTTGGCTTTGGAGAAACTGTCCTGGGAGTTCCAGCAATTCAGCAAGTTTATGTGAGCAGGCATCCTTTTGCTCAAGAAACAGGATACAGAAGGTACATGCCACAGCGTACCCTAGAGTTTTACCTCTGGGACCGCAGAGAGGCCATGAGGAAGTGGGATGGAAAAAAAAGGAAGTGGGATGAAAAAAATGTGCAGGCCACAGTTTGCTTTCACCTGGAGTGGCATCCAGTACACCTAGAATCAAGTTCCCAAGGAGTGGAAACACAACCCTACCATCTGCCATGGCACCCTATCATCTGATCCAGATTGCAGTGGAATAGGGTGAAGCTCTGGAACACCTGCAGTGCATTGATGCTGTCATCATATGGGGAAATACAGCTGAAGTTTTTGAGAAGGGGAAGAAAATAGTCCAAATTCTCCTGAAAGCAGGTTTTGCTATATAAAAAAGGTAAAGAGACCTGCAAAGGCAATGGCAAGATAGACATCATCAGATCTCAATGGATGTGAATAATAAGATAACAGCCATGCCTCCACCAACTAACAAGAAAGAAACATAAGGTTTTTTAGGTGTTGTAGGATTTTGGAGAATGCGCATTCCAAATTAGTCTGACTGTAAGCCATCCAAGCCCTTCACTCTATGAAGTGACACAGAAGAAGAATGATTTCAAATGGGGCCCTGAGCAATGGCAAGCTTTTGAACAAAGCAAGTAGTAGCCCTTGGGCCAGTCTGAACAGAGCAAGATGTAAAAAATGTGCTCTATAATGCARCTGGAGAGAATGGCCCTACCTGGAGCCTCTGGCAGAAAACACCAGGGAAGACTCGAAGTTAACTCCTAGATTTTTGGAGCTGGAGATACAGAGGATCTGAAACTAGCTGTACTCCAACTGAGAAGAGATACTGGCAGCTTATGAAGGGTTTTGAGCTGTTTGCAGAAGTGATTAGTATCGAAACACAGCTGCTTTTGGCAACCTGGTTACCTGTGTTGGGTTGGATGTTCAAAACAAGGGTCTCCTCTACACATCATGCAACGGATGCTGTACATGGAGTAAGTGGGTTGCACTAATCACACAAAAAGTTCATATAGGATACCCYAGTTGTCCAGAAATCTTAGAAATTATCACGGGCTGGCCAGAGGGCAAAGATTTTAGAATGTATTCAGAGAAGAAGGTAATGTGCTGAAGAGGCCCCACTATGTAATAAATTACCAGAAAGTGAGGAGCAATGTACCTTGTTTATACCGCTGGATCCTGCCATCTTATGGAAAAGCATCAGAGATGGAAAGCAGCTGTATGGAATTCCTTACAAGTCAGAAACTGCTGAAGGAAAAGGTGAATTGAGTCAGTTTGCAGAGGTGAAAGCTATCCAACTGTCTTTAGACAGGCTTAAGGAGAAAAATGGCCAATAGTTTAACTCTTCTGCAACAGAAGCAGAATAAGTGTCAATGTAGAGGTAAGCCCATCTGCGCTGGCACATTGTGGCAAGACTGATGCCCAGGTAAAGAATCTGGTTGTGAGGATACACCACATAGATGCTCATGTACCCAAGAGGCATGGCAGAGTATGTCACACTCCACCAAAACCCCGAAGGCAAACACCATCTGCTCACAATAGTGGAAGCAGCCACGGGATGACTGGAAACATCTTGTGCCCCATGCCACCACCCAGATGATGGGTAATGCRGGAGGATGGGGAAGTCCAGTGTGTGCCTCAAGAGGATTTGATTTAGGGTGAGAAAACAGCCAATAAATTAAACTGTACGATGTTAATAACTGATGTTAATAACTATATAACACTGTGTATTATCACTTCTATAGTGGCTACATGTGCATCACCACACTGAGCACCAAAGCAATTTTAATGTTTACACAAGTTCTCTGCCAAAGCAGGTCTTTGGTGGTTTTCTGTTTGTTTGGTTTTTTTCCCTTTGTTTTTCTTTAATTATTTAATCTCTTTCTCTGTATGCAATGTAGAATCTCACTGTCTTCATTAGAGAAATAAGTAATTTAAAATTCTGGGAAATCAATTTACTGTGGCATGTAATTAACTTTGCTAATAAGGAGGGAAACACACATGGCATCAGTTTTACTTCAGAGGGAGAAATGGTTTAGATATTTACCAAATACAGTCAACACGATGCAAAAATAATTTCACATAGTTTTGTATTTGACTCTACCATAGCAAATTATTTAAATGATTTTCACATGTCACATAATGACTTAATTTGTGTAGAACTAGGTGTTTCAAAGAATTTGGAAAATGGTTTTGACTTTAAATTTGCAATAGTGATATGGTCCTTAGTCCTTTAGAGGTATTGAGCACTCATAGTACTTAAACATTATTGAGAAGTATAAAAGAGTAAAGGTAAATTACAATCCTGTTCTTACTTTGTGAAGCTGCACTTCAAAGAAACGTGTGAGTTCAAGAGCATCATCATAGAAACAAGCTAAACTRTAAGGAGCAGCAGAGGTTGTCAAGCGCTGGGAGCAAGGTTCTCCACTGCCCTCCCTCCTTCCTCCCTCTTCCGTCCATTGTTCCTCTCTCCCAGCCATGCCCACTACAATCCCTGCCTGCCTTCGCCTTGCCATTTCTATCTGTGTACCTCTGCTGCTCCTGATGCCACTGACTCCAGTCATGCACTGGACTTCCCAGACATTCTCTAGTTTAGCGCTATTGACTGGGGACCTGGTGGCTCTGAACATGTGGAGAAGCCTTAAGACTCCTCAGGGCCAAGAGCAGATSGTTATTCAGTAAACACACACTCTGACAGCAACGTTTCAGCAGGAACTGATCACGTCTGTGAACCCAACTAGATCAAACATGGTTTGCTCCTCAGAGGCAGGTGCAAAATGATAAACCACATCACGCATGGTAAAACCATCAACAGAATACATATTAGCAGTTACTTTATTTGTTGTACGGTAGTAAGTGTTAAGGTACTAAGTTGTTGTATTATTTCTTGTGATAGCCAATCCCATTTGCTTGCTTATTTGAAGTTAAATTCTACCATGGAACAAAGATTAAGTACATTGGTAAGCCAGGTGCTGTTAGTTGTTACTCACATTTGAACTTTTTCTTGTTTTTCTAGGACTGTCTATCAATATATTTTGTCTTAGAATTTAAACAACCAAAGGGAAAAGAGATGAAGTGGTAGATSAAATATTTCTGAAGCTCTGAAGCAAAAGCCTTAGAAAAAAGCAAACAAAGATACACTCAAACTATTGCACTGAAGCATGGTCACCTTTTAARTTTACAAGAGAAATTTCAATAATATAAGATACTTGTATAAACTGATATTGAAAGTCATTGCTAGATTTATTTTTCTTCATCTCTTATTACTGTCATTTATACATGTTTGCATTTCATGAACAAAAAACCAAACTCTTTTTAATTCTTTCCTAATTTAGTAAAATAAGAGACTTCTTCCAGGACAATATAGCCCAATAATGGGAAGACAGTTAATGAAGGAGGAGTAATTTAAAAAAGAAGTGGTCTGTAATGCCTGAAATGAATGCAGACCTCAATCTAGCAAAGCACTTAAATTTAGGAGTACTTCACTGAATCAGGGGTTTAGGATGATAATTTAAATTATTTGCAATTAAGAGTAGTGTCATTCAGATCTAGTAAGTACCTACTTACAAAGGCAGTGATAAAATTAAGAACATTCAGTGGCAATTTTTATTATTAATTTCTTGGTTTTCTCATTATAATACAAAGCAAATTTCAACTCTTTACAGTTCTTTAAGGATGACATGCTGCATGCTTTAAGGGACTGAAATCCGACAGTGACAGGAGCTCAAATTATGATCTCAGTAGAGATGCTGACAACCTCTATAGCCTTGAGTACATGACTTAATTTTTGTGATGCTCATTACTTATATGTCCCATGGCTTTATATCACATRGAGAGAGTTAAAAATATAAACATACACACATATATGCCCCTAATTAATCACCTAGATTATAAAACACTGTGAAAACATAAGAAGTGTAAGTAAGACATGATAAAGAAGATATCAATTCACTGGAATGTTAAGGAGAAAGCTGCCTTTTCCCCCCTTTTCTCTTCCTCTCCCACTTAATCCCCAGAGGTCTAGTTCAGAATAGAGCCATTGACAGTAATAGGCACCAGAATTTAAGAAATAGTTTCTTGATGTCGGTTATGCAAAATAAAAGTCAAACAATCCCTCCCTACTTATTTCACATATATCTGCAGAATTCCTTCAGAGAAAGCTTTAGTTTGACGGACATGAACTGCAGCTTTCCTTCATGTCCTTTAGAAATCTCATAGACTGCAACTTACATCCTTCTGGTGAACTGCTCCAAGAAGCTTGCAATGTTCAGAGCTATATGGAGAGCAGACTTCCCACAAGTCCTCAGTAAGCCACACAGACAAAAGAAGTTTAATGGGGTGGAAAGGGAGTGGAAGGAGAAAAGGTAGAAGTCCAGTAACATGAAAGTAGCTAACAGCCAGGATTTTATCCCAAACATGCATGCTGTGCTGGCAGAAGACCATCTATCCATTTCATTTATCAGAAAGAGTAAGAACTTCATAAAACAGCTTCAACAGCAATGCTAACATTAAATCTGTTATGCTTACAGTATCAAAACAATTAGAAATGAAATATCACCTGTTCTTGCCCAAACCTAGCAGCCTCTCTCTGATCAAGCAGTGTCCTGGGGTGTCCTGTGGGGTGTAACCAAAGTATGTATTCTACCACGATCTACATTACCTTCGGATGAGCTGTTTAGATGGGTGGAGCAGTGTTTCTCTATCTTTGCCATGACTCAACTGTGATAACTCCTTCACAGCCACCCTGAGGGGGCCATCAAGGACTCCYCAGAATGACTCTTAGAATTACATCAGCCTATTGTGAAATTYCCCGCCCTGGGGGAAGTACTGAACATTCCTGCCTCCATATATAACCTGGGGTTTGGGACAAGACAACACCAACCACTGGATTCCCAGAGGACAAGAGCTCTCCACCACCACCACCACCACTGGACCTCCAGAGAGGGACCAGACCTTTCCATAGGATCACTACTTTGACAAGACCACATCCATCACTCCAATGGGACTGCAACCACCATTTAATTGGACTGCTACCACCACCCTGACCAAAAGGTTATGTTCTGACTTTGTCAGTTTAAGCCAGTGTTTCTATATTATTGCCTTTATTGTAATTTTCCTATAAATTATAGCTACAACTTGATATCTTTCACAAGGTATTTGTGTGGGGTTAATTCTTCCCAGTGGTTTACCTTCCAGCCAGCACAAGCAGATACTTAAAAAGCTTTCCAGCCTATACCAAATGGCTTCTACTCTGCTTAGTGTGTCTGTCTTCAGACATGAAACACACACAAATAAGCACACTGAACCTACCCTCCCCCCATCTCACGTGATTTAGGAGGATAGCATATGCCTGCTGCTCCCTCTGCTTCATAAATCAAATTTTCTTGATCAGGAAAAAGAATGATTAATAAACCTGCAAAAATATTTCTGATTACATATAAAGGACATATCAAATTAGCAAACCAGGCAGTCAATTTCATATGGAATTGCACATGGCCAAGGGATGTTTTAAGTGTTTACACATCCAGTTCTCAGTATGTGGAGCTTTGGAATCCACAATTCATTAACATTCTCCATCTAAAGTTCTCAGAGCGTTTTTAATTACATTAGATCATAGTTTCCATAGAAGGCAAGTAACTATCCTTATTTTGCAATAAGAGCACTCAGAGGAGAAMCCACACTACCTAATTTGAGACCTACATCTCAGCTGGTGGCTCTAGTATTCATCCATAATCAAGAACTATGTCTATTCAATGTAAATCAAGGACTTTAAGGCATAATTCATGTGGTCAAATGTAGACATAGTCTTCAGGAGATAAGTCTCCATGGATTTGAAGTGGAGACTATGGTGGAGAAAGGCATATCCAGTCAGATGAGACCACGTCTATTCCCATTCACACTAGACACATTTTCTCCATTAGTACAGTTCTTTACATGTGTACCTGAACATTGTTATAGTTTACTGAACTAGGATTAGGAGAAGGTGGATTTCATTGCATGCATGCCAGTGACTTGTTGGACAGCCTTTCTGCCATGTTCACTTGTTTATGTTCCCATTTTCTTTTTCATCTTCTGTAAGCTTTTTCCAGGTGGGTAGTACTTAGCAAGAGCTCCCTTGTTAAGCATTAGTATACATCCTAGCATAACTCAGACCCATTTTTGGGATCACTGTGTATTAGCATAATGAAAGCAACAAGTAGATACTAGTGCTGAACAATCCTATTGCTTCAGCCAAAGAAAACAAACTTTCAGATTTAGGCAAGATTAGAATTTTTCATCTTTACCTCTGCTCAAGCTCTCCATTATACTGAATTTGACGAAAGATATGTTATTTTTGTTAATGCTAGATGGAGTTAAAATTTAAATGCCTAGATCTATAATAACCTTTTTTTTTTTGTCTCTAAATCTGTTTCCCTGGTTTTGGTCTCATGAACACCAGAAATAAACGTTCCTGAAAAAACCTGGAATCAACCTATGCATTAAAAAAAAAAAAAAAGCACAGAAATCACACTGTGTCTTTTAAATGGCCTATATTTTTCTGTATTTACAGCACTGTATATAAAATAGAGAGACAGTAGAGAGAGTTAAACACTTCTAGAAGACAATTTGGAATGCATATTGACATGAATGACTTTGTAAGTAATTCTAGGTCTAGTCACTTTGAAGATGACTATTTAATCTTCATCCTTTATGCTGGGAATAAATAAAAGGACTACTCCATTAACAGTCTTCAGTCAGGTGACCTGCATCTCTCTCCTCCTCCTTTAACAGAGATTAACTTCTCTCTTTGTTAACAAGGACTTGATGCCCTTCAGCAATGTCTTTATGTTCTGTCCTCCCTTCCTTTATTTTTAAAATTTTTATTATTTTTTAATATGTGTTAGCTAGAACAGATTTGGATTGTTCGAGCAACAGACGCTTCTTCTTCTTAAATCTTCAGACCCAAGGAACATTACATTGCTCAAGCTTATCATAAACACAAAGATTTGCTTTAAATGTTAACAATACTTGACTTTGCCAAGGAGGACTGCTAATTAAAGGAAAAACAAGAAGCATCTGTAAAATATTATATCGTTCAGTTAGAAAGATGAAAAACATGTTACAGAATGTATGGAATAGGGCAACAGGTTTTATTCATCAGCAGTAACCTAGAATTTTGCTTTTTGTGAGCACATAAATATAGACATAAGTATATTATATTTCTGAAAATGCATTATGGTATTAAGTCTGTCTTGGTGTTTTGTGCTCTTTTCAGAACAAAATTATTCCTTAGAACTGCAATAATAAAGGCAGCTATCAGATTCCTACTTTACTCTAATACTATATTAACTCTAATACTTCATCTAACTATAGTGAAATAAAACTTACCTTAAAAACCAAATCCTTTTTCCCATAACGAAGCTCTTTCAGCTGGGCTTGGATCTTTTTTGACTGAAAGTGAGGATAATAAAATTAGGTTTTGGGTTTTTATTATTTTAAATATTAAAAAATAGGGAAGTGAATTCTGAGAACAGCAGAATCTAGACCAGATTTAAAATGCAGAACGCCCCCCTCCAAATAATTGTCAATTGCTTTTCTAGGTTCACAAGTCGAACCAGCCAAAAGTACTGCGGAAAATGTAAAATGGCACTCACACTCACTAAAGCACATACCTGAGTTAGTACTATAAAGAATAGCTGTTCGGCTTACACATTTTAGACATGAGTTGTTATTAATACTTTCTATGAAGCATAACTGAAAGCATCAGCTTCAAAGTAAAAATCTTATTCTTAGAAGTAAAAAGGCTCCATAGGCTTGCACGGGTTATTCTTTGTAAAGATCAGGGTGTTCCAGGTGGTATCCAAATGAACTAGGTCCTCAGTTTGTAACCATGCCCTTGAAAACAGGCATAGTCATGCTTATTTATATCAGTTTAGGTTGATAATTATTTTATATACTCTTAAATATATCCTTAAAATAATAGTCTATATACTAAAATAATAGTCTATATATTATTTTATTAATTTAAACAAAATATAATAGAAATAGATTTTTTTTATAGTAAACTCAACTATCCAAGGAACATTATTTCACCATTTATCTAACAATCCTCTCAAAATAGTAACTTGTTTTAATAAAATCCACAGTCCTGACTGATATTCAATACGTTTTCTTGTATTAATTTATGCCAAATGTTTTGAAGTTCTTGGAATGGATTAGAAGTCTGTTTCACATTTACTGAAACAGCATTCCATAAACACAACATATTACAAAGGTAATATATCTTTCATAAGCTGGCATTTTTGGAAAGATTTTATCTCTTCCAATTGATGCAGTCAAATTCAGTGACAGACTTTTGGGAAGGTTGAATGAATCTAAAGATAAAATTTTAGAACCTGCTTTAAATATTTAAATAGTAAGGCTAAAATGGTTATGGCATTCTGTAAAATCTGAAACAAATAGCCAAGATCAGTCCAGCTCAATTCTTTGTTCTTTGACTTTATCTGCTGCTATTTCATTCAATAGCACTGTCCTCTGACCTGGGCGAGGCAATTAGTTGAGCTATGGAATATATTCCACATCACCTAAAGACCAATGAGAAAATGTTCACCAATTTTAATTGTTCTGAGGGCTGTGTTTAAGTAAATATACAGTCTCTGTGATATACAAGGTATCCAAATAGGTTGTAGAGGAGTCTAAGAGTTACAATTAAGGTATAACTCATTTGCTAAATATGAAACCTGTGATGAAACAGAAAGTCATAAAGCTAAATACATTCAGTGCAGGTCAAAAGCATGCATATGACCTGTAACTCTTTGTGATAAAATTTGGTTATTTTGTGAATTTTCTGTGCTTCAAGGGAGAGGACCTCTTAGTAGAGTCAGACAGGTAAGATGACCATTAAACACAGACCTCTAAAATACAGAATCAAGTAGTATTGCCCTGGCACATGTCCCTTTCTGTGTACTGGAAACCTCAGTGTTTGCGCCACTCTGCCTTCCTCTCTCCAAGGCCCTGACTTCTTGGAGAAGAAAATCCAGCCATGCAAAAACTGTGCAGGATCACAAGCATGCTCCCACTGATGCAACTAGACGATAAGGAATCACTGTCTGTGTCTCTGCATGCAGCCTGAGGGAGCAGAACGAAGCAGGAGCTTCTGGGCAGGCAATTCTACCCACAAAAGATATTGGATATACTAACTGAAAGGATACTGAGTTCATACAGTTGTTACGCTTGGTGAGTATTGTACTTAATTAAAAACAGAAAACATGCTGTGTTTCTCTGGCTGGCACAACCTAACTGACCACAAAAAAAGGATGCTCCTGTAGCATTTTTGTTTGTTCCAACRGTAACATACTTAATTAGCCGCAATTTTGCCAGGATGATTCTTAAAATCAGAGATTCTTACACTTTGAAATACACTCACAATCTGCTGTCTTGACTATTACTTAATTTATGTTTAGTTTTCTGAAGTTCTCTGACTGCCAGGGCTTGTCACACTATAATAAATTTAAATTATCCTTAGGCTTCATCCTTAGATGCAAATATTAAAAGAGACATAATCAGAGAAAAGATCTTCAAGTTAACTACCAAAGGTTCAAATACTATGCAGCAAGGTGTGGTGGTTTGACCCTGTTTGGATGCCAGGTGCCCACCAAAGCCACTCTATCACTTACCTCCTCAACTGGGCGGGGGACAGAAAATATAACAAAAGGTTCATGAGTTAAGGACAGAGAGGTTACTTACCAATTACCATCACAGGCAAAACAGACTTGACTTGGGGAAATTAACTGAATTTATTACCAATCAAAACCAATAAGAAGTAAAACAAATCTTAAAAACAGCTTCCCCCCTCTACTTCCCAGGTTCTACCTCCTCTTCCTTCAGCAGCACAGGGAGACAGGGAATGAGGGTTATGCCCAGTTAATCACATTTCTGTTGCTGCTTCCTCCTCAGGGAGAGGATTTCCCCTGCTCCATCATGGGGAAATGTATTTCCACAGGAAACAGTCCCCTACAAACTTGTTCAATGTGAGTCCTTCTCATGGGCTACAGTTCTTAACAAACTGTTGCAGCATGATCCCTTTTTGTGGGGTGCAATCCTTCAGGAACAGGTTGCGCCAGCATGGGTCCTCCATGGGGTCACAAGTCCTACCAGGAAACCTGCTCCAGCATGGGCACCTCTCTCCATGGATCCAAAGCTCCCTGCTCCAGAATTGGTTTCCCACAGGGTCACAACCTTCTTTTGGGCATTCACCTGCTCTGACATGGGGCTCCTTCACAGGCTGCAGGTGGATCTCTGCACTCCTGTTGATCTTTCCATAGGCTGCAGGGGCACAGCTGCTTCACCATGGCCTTTGCCCCACTGACTGCAGGGGAATCTCAGCTCCAGTGCCTGGAGCAGCTCCTTTCCCTCCTTCTGCACTGACCTTGGTATCTGCAGAGATGACTCTTTCACATATTCTCACTCCTCTCTTCACTGTCAACAATTATTACTGGGCAGTAACTTTTTTCTTTCTTAAATATGTTACCACAAAGGGGTTACTACCATCTCTGATTGTCTCAGCCTAAGCCAGTGGTAGGTTCATAGTGGAGCCAGCTGACATAGACAGTGTTAGATACAGGGGAAGCTTCTGGCAGCTTCCCAGATAAGCCACCCCAACAGCCCTTCCCACTACCAAAACCTTGCCTTGCAAATCCAATACAATAGGAAAAACAAACTTGAAAAAGAAGGAAAAGCAGAAAACTATTTGCACACACTGCTGATTTTTCAAGCAGTAAACAAGGGAAGAAAATAGAACTGTATTCCTACACTGTGACATGTTTGAAAGCAACAATGGGGATAAAGGAAGATAACAGATTTTGAAAAACTTTAAAAAAATACTCCTAACCCTATTATTTCCTACCTTTGAGAATTCATCAGAAACTTGACCTCCTAAGTACTGACTTCTAAATTAAAAGTTAGAGACTCTAATGAAGAAAATGCATTCAACCATAATTATGAAAATTTTAGTGCAGAAGAAATTTTTTATGCTTTGGTTTCATTCTGGCAAGGTGCAATGACCTTAACAGAAATTATATATGTAAAAAACCCAGACTAAAGTAATGTGAGTAAATCAGATTAATATGTAATAGCTTTTTTAAATGGAAAGTTAAATAAAGAAAGTATTCACATGAATGCAGGTACATCTACATTGATGAATTTGCCAAAAATAGGGCTTTTGTATCATTGACTATCTATCTCGCTCTTCAGTAGAGGGGAGATTTTTTTTCCCTCAGTTTCATAAAGTGACCCTTTTTCCCTTGAAATAATGAAACATTCTGGGAATCAATAATAATAGATCTTTCCTGTCTCTATGTTAATTTCAAAACAGGCATTTGGCAATTCCTGTGTTAGACATGGAGACAATGGAAATGAAGTAAGTTTTACATATGTTATAGATGTATGTATCTACAGAGTTATATCATAAGTATGCACAGATGATTTTATTTGTCTAAAACTTGAGTTTGCAACTCTCTTTCTAATACATTTGAGCTGCTTCTTGTGAAGCCACAGAAATGAGCTGGGATGAGAGCACTTTAGGAACACTCACCGTATAAGCATAATATATATTCTGTATTCTGGTGTGTGTATATATATATTCTTGTGTGTAAATATAATACACCAAAACCTCAGTACAAAAGACTTTGATGCAAGCTTCTTCTGGGTACATTAGATTTAGAATAGAAATGAACTTTCCTTACCTCTTCTGCGTGAATACCACAAAGTTTGTTTCCTGACAAGAGCTTGTTTTTGAGGCTTTTGTTCTGAGAGTGACAAAAAACAGTTTATTAGTAAGTGTTACTAAAATATTAAGGGACCCTTTAACTATTTGATCATACTGGCTTTATTTTATACATGGATAACATCTTCAAGTCACCAACAAAGACTTAAGTAAGACGAGAGATTCATCAAGGCACAGTATCCTCTTACAGAATTCTAAAAGGCATTTGCATTAAAATTTGCTTTGACAGGAACAGGACTGCTCACAGAAACATTTCCAAAACACTCTGGCAACTGAAAGCAATTTAGATTTAATATGCTGAGGTACAAAAGGGCAGAAAAACCCCTCTAATCCTTGCTAGGTGTCAACTTCATAGCTCAATATCATTTTCTGTAAATCAATATAACAACTGAGTAATAGGGCCAAGGTCTCATCACTCGACCTTGATGATCAAAATCAAGGGGTGTTTTTGCTAAATTTCATAATTTAAAACTGCAAGTAATCAAAACCAATAGAAGGTTAGTTACCTGATACAGCATTTTGCCAACTCAATATGATTTTTCATGTAGGAGTTTTAAATGTATTTCTTCTCATTTTCAGGGAAAATAACAAACCATGACAAAATGAATTTTCCGTAGTAATTATTTTTCCACTCCTCACTCATATTATCCCATAATTGACAGTCAAGGGTAAAGATTTCTCTGCAGTGTGAACATCTTCCAAAACTGGTCAAAAATGTAAGTATTTATGGGTTTCGTGCCTATATGATTTTCTGTATTTTCTGAATAAGCAGATCTACAAATGCCGAACATAACACGCTTAACACTAAAAAGAAATTAAAAGAATATTAAAACCAACTGCTCCTGTGTTAATGAACTGTAAATATACAAATGGAAGCAGAACCCACCACATTTCAGGAATGTATGTTTATTACTGAATAGCAAATAGCTTTCCTGTACATTGTGCACAAGAACAAGCTGTCATTAAAGCAAAAAATGTAATTCCATCCAGTTCAAATTTAGATCCACATCCCACTGAAATACTGGAAGCTTTAATTCAAGAATTTGAAGCTTTGAGTAATTCTTGAAAAACACCCTTTTTTATTAAAGCAAATGCAAAGAAACTAAAATTTCATTTGAAACCTCATTTTCACGATTTCAAAATAAGGAGGAGATCTGACATAATTTCACGTTTCACTGTTGCTGGCTACCATGCAACAGTACACACTACTGCAGAAACAATAAATCATTCCCAGCTGTTTGATATGGACGCCCAYAGTTCTCTGATATAACAGAAAGGAACTAGGATGTTACTTTGAATGAGACAACCCAACAATCCAGATTCTATCTTGCAAAACATGATTTGCAAAGAGCTGGGTGTTGCTCTAGTAAGTCTCAAGTCAATTACTTCTTTCGGTTGTTTGTTTGAAAATTTATGTTGTAACTCACCAGAATGCAATACCTTATTGTACTAACCACTATAGAAATACAGAAAAAGACAACTGGCTCTGAAAAAAATGAACTGTATAGCAGATACAAGATGAACAAAGGTAAACAAAATAGAAATCAAAGACATGAAGCACACCTGACTCATCTATTGCTCACCAGGGGTACACCCAAAGAACTGTGTTGTACTTGTGATCACACAGTTAATGTGTTTTACACACATCTTAATGGTTTCACATAAAGATCAGCATCACCTTTTGGGACGATGGTGAAACAGATGTGCCAAAGGCACTGTTTCGTTAGGGACTTGCACTTAATTAACCCAGGATATCACATCATCCCTTTGGTTTGACTAACTCATTATCCTCCAGTCCTTCTACAGACTGGTGATGGTTGGTTCAGTAACACTCTGTCCATATTTCAGAACCAAAGTAAGAATGAATTGTAATCACTATGTTTTTATTAATCTTCTTTTTGCCCAGTATAAGCTACTGTAAGAAATAACATCTACTAATACATTAGTCTTTTGTRTGTAATTTCTACACGGGCTATTTTGAGAATACCATGCAGTAACCCAGAATGTAAAAAACTGTGTGTCAACAGGACATACAATATACTACATGGATGCCGCAATTCCCACATTTTGTGCCAAATAAACCTTGCAAAAGAATATAATTATATATATATATGTACAGAATTTTTCCAAAACCAAAACTTGATGAAAATATTTAAAGTTAGGAGATGGACTCCACTTTGGAGATTTAGCTAGGTTTAACGTGATTTACCAATTCTGTCTCATTATCCAGTCTATTTGCAACAAAAACACCCAGCAGGGTTATCAGAATGTAAGCAAAATAGTCCTAATTCAATCTGAAATTAATAATGTTTTTAGAAATGAGAGCAAGCATTAAAAGTTAGTATTATTGAGGGGATAATAAGTAGGAGCTTGTCAGAAGTAGATGACAATTTCTTGCCTACAATTTGTGTGATTTTATGTTACTTCACAAATTGTTGAGGAATTTTTGCAGGAAAATGGACACTGGCAATGCACAACCCAGCTTTCTCAGCTTTCTCAGCTTTCTCAGCTTTCCCAGCATTGAGAATGCACAATCCAGCTTTCCCAGCATTGAATCAAGCTGAGTAAAGGATATGCTATCTTTGATAACACTATGGAGGAAAGAAGAGAAACAACCCAAGGATGGAGGAAAGAAGAGAAACAACCCAAGGATGGAGGAAAGAAGAGAAACAACTCAAGGATATGAAATAAAGATGTATTGACCACAGCATAATAGAGATATAGTTGAAGAATTGCTGAAACAATAAGTTAGTTCAGTAATGAAAGGACTATAGTTTAGGAACTGCTGAAACAATAATTTAGTTCAAACAAGATTGATACATTATGCTGAACAGAAAGGATGTGAGAAATTGAAATATGGAGGGTAGTTGTCACAGCAAGTGTCCAATCAAAAGTTTAGATGCAACATGCTAACAGTAGTGAGCATCCAATCATTATGCTTCTTTTTTGACCGAACGATGTTCGAACCATTACGTATTCAGAACTGAAAATGCTATATAAGTGTATACCCTTCTGATAATAAATGGCTTCACATGATCATATTGATTGCTGTGTGATGTCCCGTTCTTTCGCCTCCGCAACAAATCACATGTCACTGTTGAAAATAGCTTTGCATCCTGATTAATAGTGCTAATTTTTATAGAAGAATGTGAAGCATACCAGTAAAAACATATGAAGTATAACAGAGCCTTTTTTTTTTTTTAATTCTGAATTAAAATCTTCTTTCTTCTTCTGAAAGAAGTGTGATCAGGTACACATTCTAGAAGAATATGTCCCTTTTGCTAGAAAGGGGCTATTCAAAGTCAGATTAATTAATCAATAAAATCTTAAGTTTACAAAGGCCTATTGATTCAGTACAGAAGTTCTGACTTCTAAGACTTAAAAGGATTAAAGATTATGCTCCTTTTCCTATTAAGCATCCCTCAAAGAGCAACAACAAATAAACTAATTATAATTTTACACAGTTTTTATTTCAAATACTTCATTTGTAATTAAGTACTTTAATGGAAAAGATCTTGGACATTTCAAGCTAAAAAATAAGGAATTAAGTATCTGTAAATGTATCTTTAGTAATCAATTTAAAAATGACATAAAATAATTATTTTAATTAGGAATGGCCTTTTAGATTTAGAGGTAGAATATCAATGTATTCAAAATAAATAGGTCTTCTAATGTATTTGACCATCTTAGAAAGCTTACAGCAAAAGCTGTAAGCTGGAGTATTTGCATGCAATCATATCATTAAGCCAAGTTACTGTTGTACCTAACTCTTACTTAGCTCATTTGCACCATTTGCACCAGTAGTTTCAGTGCATCCCTAAATTCAGGTGCAGAAAATTGCTGTCAGTGTTTGCCTCACGGGCAAGAATCCTGCTGTCTCTTCCCATGCAGTTTGTTCTTACTGTCCTGGTACCTACTCTTAGCAACACCACATGAGTCCAGTGTCCATTCCTTGTTGTCCACTGTGAGAGACTGAAATGTTATGGCTAAGGGCTTAAACATTGTTATGAAGGACTTTTTGCCCTTTTTTTTGACTTTTTGACAGGCAAAACTGTATAAAGAAGCTGCTACCACCAAAGCCCCCCCTTCCTGAATACGCCTCCTGACTGGAACTCTGGACTGTGAGTTAAGCCACCTAAGGGAACATGAGATAAGATGAAGGTTACCCAATTGTTACCCAATTATCTCAGGTCTAGGTAGACGAAAACAAGGCTGAGGGAGAAGAACATATCCACAAGAAAGCTAGACCTAGCACCTGTCCTGAAAATCAGCTCTCGCTGGGTTCAGGGTGGGGGAGGTCATAGCCCACAGGCTCATTTGCTGAGGCCAGGTTTGCACAGACTCTSCACCCAACCAAAGGGGGAGGAGGAGGAGAGTTTTGGGTGTGTGGCATAACCTCTGGTCAGAGGCAGTGAACACCCATCCTCCCTTACACAAACTGTCTCAGTTGTAAACCCCCTCGCATCCCAGGAAGGTCACATCCACGTGCGACATTCACATGAGAGTCAGCTGAGGAGGTGTCATAAACCATCAAACACCCCTGAAGTGCACCCCAGAGTCATTCCTGAGGCCTTGCACCCGGTGACCGCACATGATGCAAAGTGATGCAACAGATCCAGAGTCTGTTGCATGAGACAGTGTCAAACTTGCCCTCCCAGGGGAGGTACCTGGGCATTCCCACCTGGCCCAAACCATATATTAATCCATCGAACTCTGAGTTTTGTGGGACCCTCAACACCAAGAAGACCAGAAGATGAGGACCAATGGGACACTGTTGAGATCTACATTTTCTACTTAGAGAGATCTATATTTTATATATATTACTGAGATCTATATTTTCTACTTATCTGTCTCTCTGTCACTCTCTTTTTCTCCCCTCCTTTTTCCTACTTCTTTCTATCTCTCTGTCTTTACCTCATGTTTACTGTTAAATAAAATCCATACTATTGACTTGGGCATATGGTCTCATTTGCACCTTAATTTGGGCAGAGGAATCTCTCTAACAATTTTAATAACCAGATTATAATAGCCCACAAAAGTCAGAACTCTTAATGACAACTTGTTAAATTTGTTAACATGTTCTTCACAGAGCTTCCATACTGAAAATAAAAAGCTTTCTGCCTCAGTCCCTGGGCATTTTTTTTCCCTTTTCTCTTACACCAACATAACATTCCTACATTTTGTTTGGGTTCTGATACTATTTTCAAAATGTGAGACCAGACTTAATGAAAGATTCATTACATAACCATTGACTTTGTTTCTTGCCTAAAGATCTACCTCCAATAYAAAAGCACACAGAAGAAGCTGTAGTGTCATACTTGCTTTGTCAACATGCCTTTGGAACCTGAAGGGAAAAAAAAAAATCCCTGCTTGCTGGCTACAGGATGTTCCTTTCTCTTCCTGACTTTGGAAAATAAACCCTTCACTTCTGCATCTACTTTCCTGAATCAAATGCCAGTAGGTTGGCCAAATAAACACAAAACATCTGAAGACCTTCACTCATGTTTTTAAAAAAGCAGCAATTCCTACCCTACCATAACAGACTGAGCACATCACCTCTCTAGAGAAGGGGGAGAGATGTGACTACCTTAGCATTCTTAGAAAACAATAACCATTATGCCAATTAGAAAACCTGGACAAAGGCTTACAAAGAAAAGCACAAACTATACACTTGACAGCTCAATAGAAACACTTTTACAGTTGCAGTTTTAGTTATTTCCTTTTCTGCAAATAAATTTTATAAAAATCATTAATTATATAGCTATGTATTGTATATTTTATAATTTCTCCATCTGATTTTAGCATATATAGTAAAAACCTCATGAGGCAAGAGTCACAGTTTACAGGCATTGTTAACTGTGACAAACTACCCTGGGTCCAGTTTAGAGGGGTTTATTAACATTGTACATCTGAAGTTAGGGGGATTAGCACTTATCTGATGAATCATACATTCTACTAATAGAAGGCTAAACTTACACCAACAAAGTAAAAGTCACAAAATTTTGAATGAAGTTAGTTTATCTTGATCCCTGGTCACACAATGAGTGCTTTAATACTCTTATGTTACATTTTATAACTTGAAACACCCGTATTATCTACTTGAATCAGCATCAGGATCTAAATCCAGAATGAACCAACTATATAACCTAGACATCATAAGTACAAAGCAATTGAAAGCACAGGACAAAAAAAAAAAAGTATGTTCAAGCAAAGACAATCACTCTCTCTCAAAAAATTATTCTCAGCAATTCAATTTAGGTGCTGTATCTGAGCTCTGACATAATTTCTTTTTGTTGTATAGAAGATAAATTTGGCTCTGCTTCCCCTCGATAAATAGTGCAAATCAAACCATGCTAACGTCCTGCTCATCATTGAAACATTTCTCTCTTACGCGCATTACATTAAAAAAAACCAAACAAACCTAAGAACATAAAAAACCCTGGACTCTGGTCAGCACGGGTGCCAGGGCTGACTGCCAAGATGAACGGTTTTCCATTTCCTGGGAAGCCAAAGTTGTTTACTGTGCCCTTAGGAGAGAAATCAGAAGACATCAACAGACTAAAATCACATAACTGGATTKATCTGATATCACAACGTATTGGTATCCAGTTTGCTTTGGATATTAGTTTTGTATTTCACAATGATGAAAAATGTTTTATATCTCATGAAACAGTGTGACTGTTTAATCCCAGCAGGACTGGCTGAGCCCTTCCTCTTTCTGAGACAGATAAATTGAGTCTCCTATACTTAAGTTTATTAGTTAAGATCTTTAAAACTGCTTTTCTACCTATCGTTATGGTCAGTGAAGACACGGTGACTTTCTGTAAAGGGTGTTTGCCTTGATATCCTTGAGCATGTTTAAGTCTCTTCTCCTCAGAGTTTTTCAATGGCCAAGTGTGTCAAACAACTGAAAGACCCTGCCCCATCAATGCATTTTAGTAGTGATGATGCCTTTATGAACTGCACACTTTTCGGATCTGTCTGAATCGAAACTCAGTAAGCACCACTGTCCTTCTAGTTCTGAATTCCTGAGAAAAGCCACTTTCACTATGGTCAGGCTTCAGCCTCTCTGTGCTGATGCACTGTCCGTACTATTATTTAGGAGGCAAGTGGCAAGTGCAACATCCAGAGGCTGACAGCTGAACTCGGTAACCCCAGCAAACACATCACACTGCCGCTGCTGTAAGCTTAGACATACTTGGACTGTTTTGTGCATTTTGAGCTTTTTTCTAGAACCTGTCCTCCAGCCTTACACTCTTGTGTTACAGGAAAAGGTACTTAAGAGCAAGCTTTTCAAAACAAACAGTATACATTTCTTTTTTTCTGCCTATCTCTGCTAATACTAAAGGCTGTTTATTTTTTCCTGTATTTCATGTAGTCCAGCTGAGCTGAACAAGTTGGTACGCAACACACAAAAATCTTCTATCTGAGCTTTTAGCAGGAGGTTTGTGTTGGTGGTGTTTGTGTTGATGTTCCAATCATTTCAATAGGACTTTGCTATGGGAAAGCAAATGCTATTTCTAATTCTTTCCATGTTAGATACTCTAATTAAAAAAAGCAGCATATTAGATACAGAACTCCATTGTACAGAATGTTCATCTGCAATGAAAGGCAATTGCCTATGCCATACAGGGCTATTTAGAGAAAAAAACTGTCAGTTCTTTGATCTTCCCCTTTGGTAGCAGTGGCTAAGTGCCTTGGAGATGGTTTGCAGGATCAACAAAACAGAACACCTAGTTAAGCAGACGTTAACCTGAAGGTCTTTTCATTTGTTTGACATTTGTGAACAGAATGATCACAAGAAGTTGGTACTGCTGCAAGCTGCAGGTTGAGCTTWAAAAAAAAAAAATCACAATGAAAGCTCTATTAAAGCAGAGAGACAGGAATGAATAGTGTGCTGTAAACAAACATGTAAATAAAAATAACTTAAATGTAAAACACACTTTGAAAAACATGAGGTCCTCTATCACTAGTGGAGTAAAAGGTCATGACTTTCTACAATGTCATTTTTTCTGATGTAACAGGAGCAGGACATGAAACACTGCATAAAGCAGAATTTTCAACATCTGTCTTAATCCAGAAATGACATGTTATGAAAGTTATGAAATGACAGTTATGAAAAGAGAAGGRCAGGAGATGACTAAGGAATACATTTTTGTGGCTCTCTGTGGAGTCATATCATTCAGGTTTGCTTTAATTTTAATAGGCTCTGTCTCCTGAATTCTCTCAGTAGCAGTACACTGAATATTTGTTGTTACAGAACTTTTTTAGCAAACATATTCAATTTTTGTAAGAAGTTTTGCAAGTGCAATCTACAGACATCTGAAATTTATATAAGCTGTATTGAAGAAGCTACTACAATATCTTTCAATCAGAAAAAAAGATATTCCTGAGACAATTTTACCGGATTGATTTGCATACTAAATGTATTTTCACCATGCTATGGTCATTCAATATACAGAGCGGTAAGTACCTACACAATATGTACTAGATAATACTTTCTTCTTACCTCCATCTGGTAAGGTAGATCATGGTATGGTCTATCTACACTTAGAGAATACAAGGAGATTTCCAGAAGTATAATATTTCCATGTTAGGATATTCCAGCACTTTCTAAAATATTATTTTTAATTCACAAATCCTATGCAAGCACTATTACCAGTGCTACAAGGTTTGCAAGGTGAGAATTCTGTCAGCGTAGAGTTCGTAATAGGAGGCAATGTTTGGCTCCATTTTTGGAACAGATGAAGTAAAAATGAGTTCACATACTCTTATATCTTGATAAGAAAATCATGGTAGCAATTTACTACAGTAAGCATATGTGTAGCAAAATCATAAGCTAAATCCATGTATCTTCAAAATGTCAATAGTGGAAACTAAATATCATCCACTGTCCTACTGTATCAGGTGCAGGCAGCAACACAAATTCTATCAGTGTTTAAAGCTGGCAGGACATGAGATACATTCAGCCTTGACATGGCCCAGCTGCATTAGCAGGGAGACTCTGTCCTCTATAAGGATCTTTGAGTAAATCAAYGAATAGTTCACTTAAGGAAAACGTCGGCACGGGACAGTTTGGATGGGCAGTTAGGGGTATTCTTAATCTAGTGGCACAGAACTACAATTTAATCACCATTAATCTTTAATGATTTCCTAAAAGTCATTTAATAATATGAAGTCAGGAGTAGAACCTATTTTAGAGGACCCAACTGACTTTTTTTGAGCCATTAACACTATGTCTTCATGAATCATTGACCTATCCATGATACTGAACTTACATTTTATGCCAGAATGCCTTGTCTTGGGAAAAGGGTAAGAAAGGAGAATATTCTAATTTAAAATTAGCTATTTTTCCATGCTTTTGAAAAGTGTTTTCCYCTGTTTAAGCTCAGCACAGCAATATCAGATATGATACTTCGTATCAGGCTCCTAAGTGTTATGAAAAAATAAAAAGAAGACTCTGAGTACAGCTTAAACTTTGGTTTTTGAGAGTAAATAGCATGTATTTGCAAACTAAACTTTTTMAGAAAAAACCCCTCAAACCAAACACACTAAATAATATTTCAGCAGAAAACTGAGGAAGTTAAAGACTGGCATAAAAGACAGTTGGAGACAACATTTCTTAGTACTTATAAAACAGCCTAATCTATCAAGAGGACATGGGACATCTATCCCCTAAGAACATCCAGAACACAAGGTGATCTGTCTGATCATCTTCTAATCAGTTCCTAGTTCTGACATGAATCTCACCTTTTCATTAATCCTGCCATGAATATAGACTTGAGTGAATACTGCAGAGTCAAGGAAGGGTTTCAGTGAGACTGGGGTCATGCTTGAAAATGGTAACAATTTCATATTGAAAAATAAACATTTTCTTAGTAATTTTTAGATGTATTTTATGTGATGTGCTAATTCAAAGTTCTTTAAAATTATTCCCACAAAACACATTTTTCTGTAGAGCTATTACTTTTCCTGTTGATGACTTGATTCATTGCTTATGCTCAGCAAAGAAAAAAGGTAATTTGTTGATCATTACCTCAGGCAATATATTATTAAACAACAGAGGCTGTACTATGTAACACTGAAATTAGACAGACTACCATTCTGAATTATATTAAAAAAGACAAAGCCCTAAATATCCAAAGTATCAGAGCAAATGTGTTGGTTTCCACTCTGAATCTCTGCCGCAACACACTATAACATTTGGCAAAGATATATCTCCAAAGTTTGGCAGTGAACTGTGCCTAAAAAAGAAAAGCACATGCTTCCTTTTTCAGAAAAATGCATTACTAGTATTTTGCTGTATCTTTTAGTATACAGGGAACTGTCAAAAGAAGTCTTTTCCTCTCTAACCAGATTATTAGTCTTTACTGTTATCTCGTGGCATCCTGCTTTTTGTGCACATTCCAAATGTCATCTATTATCGATAATGTTCTCTGAACAGCTGCATTGATGTGAAAGCTACAAAAAGAAATTTGGCTCCAAGTACTGGAGCCATTTACTGTAGTTAAATGTAAAAAACCCAACTCTGTAATTACTGAAGGACTTCAAATATTTTCCTGTATTTTTTTCTGCAAAAAGCAAAATCCAGACTGCTTGATACCAATATTTCCTCTAAATCTATTTTCATATATTAGATCATAGTCTCTTCAGTTCAAGTTCCTGAATTTATGTCAGTATGTCAGACTTTATATGTCAGAAGCTCAGCCATGAGTCCATGTATTTTGCAATGCTTAGCACATTGAATTAGCATCTCTAAAGCAGTATCTTCCATTTTTTTTTACATACTTTCACCTTCCCAAAGCAGAGAAGAAATGGCAAAACATATTTCATTCTACTCTGTTTTGACTTTCCTTTGATCACCTTTGGCAAGCGTTGCTAAGATCAAAAAAACTCTAATTTTCAGTGATATTTCCAAAATAAAAATAGAGTGTTTCAGCCAGTCTACTAGGTTAGCTTCACTTTGATTATGTATGAAGTGTAAATATCCACATTACATTTTGTAAATAGTAATGTGTGTAATTATACTGCAAACAATGTAATAAAGACAAATGATGAATTAGAAGAACAAGCTTGTTATATCAATGATAAACTGTGGTCAACTCCATACATATACAGAAGGAGAGGCTAGATTGAAAGAGCATTGCCTACCTCACAGACCACGCGTTAGTCATCTGACAGATGTAAAGATCTGTACAGACAGATCAAAATGTGTGAAGACAAAATGTGTTTTAAAATAGAAAACATGACAAGCTGTAATTTCAACATTTTCGACATTTTGGATGGGAACCATCACTTAGTCAAACAGACTGCTGAACATTCCCATTACTTTATCTTCCAATGATGGCCCATTTATGCAGCTACCCATGATGCCCATTAAAAGGAGTCTAGATTTTCCCTTGAGACTACCGCACCTTTTCTCCTGGCTACAGATATCCAAGTCAAAGCCATGTGGAAAGCATGGCAAGACCTAATAACAGAGAATAGAGCAGCCAGTACCTGCAAAGTAGGGCTAAGGAACTATTCTTTCTACATTAGATAGCAATGAAAAGATTTTACTTTCAAGGTCTGAATTTGAATGCTGTGTAGCAAAGTATTTAAAATCTTCTCTGAAGAAGTTTAAAAGGAACTGCATGATTTTACATCTACCCTTGAATGGTATCACAGTTTAAAATATTTAGCAGGCAAAGCAGATTTTGGTAAACAGCACAGTAAGTAAAATGCTGCTATGCTCTTACTTTCCAAATTAGAGTCTGCTCTTTCTTTTAAGCACAGGAGAGTGGTTTGCATATAGAAACCTTCTATAAGGCTTTCTTTCCTTACTTTAATATTTGCAAAATATCAACTGTAACTATGTGATTACTCAAAATTGTATTTAACTCAATATTTTTTCAAATGGTATTAATAAAATCTGCTTGACTGTGTTTTCTCTAGCTTAAGAGCAGTCTGTATACATTGGCAAGGTATTTTTAGGACTGTAAACATGCTTTATGAAAAACAGGGGCTTGCTGTTACTTATTTTGCTGAATAGAATATAGGCATATTAATTATAACAGCAATGATTCTGATTTTGATTCAACCTTCACAGGACCTTTTATACTAAAAAGAGAACCAGAAAAATCTGGTGAGTATGAGAAATAATTCTTCACTTCTACCTCAACATCAAAGTCACTAAAATATTCAGAGGACTATGAATGTGCATAAAGGATGCTTATATTCCTCCTTGAGATTATCAGAATGCAAAGTAATTTGCTGAATGTGGTAACTGATGCATAAAATTATATCAGAATTAACTAGTTGTACTTTCTTCAGATTCCTTCTGGATTATGAACCAAGACAGAAAAAGACTACATGCTGATGGATTGGAAAAATTGAGTAAAGTTTATGAACCTGGAGAACTATAATGAATACTTTAAAAACCTCATCTGATTAAGACGAAAATGTTGCATATCCCAAAATAAAGAGAAAGGCAAATCTGTCCTAAGAAAGACCAGGAAAACTAGGCGAGAAACAGCCATATCCTTCGAGAACTGCATCAGTATGTGCTATGTCTGACATGAGCTGAACTCATCCTCTGCCCGCAGGCACCAATTAGCACGGCTGGCTAAGCACAGAGAGAACATACGGACATCGTAAGTGATGACAAAGCTAGGTATAAACCAAACTGAAGCTGTTAAACCAAAAGGAGGAGAAGGGAAGTGATTAATTTGTCTGTCTGCTTATTTAAGATGACTATGCACCAGGTCCATCATTCCTGTGTAGAGCCTTGAATTAACAAACACTGAAATTTTCATGCAGAGAGGTTGGAACTAGATGATATTTAAGGTCCCTTCTAACACAAACCATTCTATGTATCTGAGAAATATGAATTAAGAAAACCTATGCGCACATAGATGTGAGTGATGACTCGTCTACAAAGGTAGAACAGCCCAGCTGCTGCTTACTGGTTCTGTAAGAGGAAAAGGCTTACACAGAAAGCAAAAGGCCAAGCATGTCAACTCTGTGCTCTTCAGGTGCAGGTTCTGGGCTGGTATGAAAATAGTAGAATTAGCTAGTAAGATTGAGAAAAAACAACAAGCAAGCAAGCAAACAAACAAACCCCCAAACCAGTGCAAAAAAGTTTCATATATTCTTCAATATGGATCAGAATAATTGCTGTACAGTCAAGTAGCTTAGCTGAAAATAATTGACTGAATTTCTGTGATTTAAGGCTAAGGAAGTGTCAGACAACAAGCCTTACTGGGTTTGTGTTTTTCAATATTATATAAAATCCAAAAAAGTCACACCCAAAAAGTTGTAACCACTCTCATAGATGCTTTAAATACATACATTCTTCTTCTTCTTCTCTCCCCCTCTCTCTCTGTTCTCTAGTCCTTTAATCCACTGTATTAAAACCTCAAATGACTAACATAGTGCCTCTGGGCAGGTCTCTGCCTCACCAGCATTCAGCAGCTGCAACTCAGAGCAACTCAGCAGCTCACCTTTATCTCACAGACTCACAGAATGAGAGCTGTCATCTTGTGTGTCACTGACCTTGGGGAAGATCTAAGCTTGGCTTCTTTCTTAATGAGAGCAGATTCAATACTTGCACAGCCATCTTTCCAAAGAGATGCTCTAGCCCTGAATTTTTTTTGTATTTCAGGGTCATGAAAGAAAAAGCATAGAAATTTTAATCCACTCTTCAAAAGTTTTTCCATATTGCACAAAACAAAAAAATCATTCAAGACAATTAGTCTAACAGAATACACACAAAAATCTGTCTAGGATTCATTTTTCACCTTTTTTAAAAATTCAATTGAATTATCTACTTTAATACCTACTAGATTTTTACTTGAAATCAATCATTAATAGGTTTGGACAAGAAAGCAAATTTGACTGTCAGTAGATTTCACATTAATACTTGTATTGGAAAAGAAAGGATATAAAAATGCAATTTATCCAATCCAATGATATCAAGTAGAATATTGGTCTGTCAGTCATAGGCAGACAATCTAAGTAATGCATCTACCCAGCAAATTTAATGATTTTATGCTCATATACTTTTCAGAACTATTGCAGAGATCTGGCTCTAGGTCATAGCAGGTGTACTTCTCATGAATGTTTCTTAAAGCTCCAGCTGACTATGCATATTATTTAAAAGTGGTATATTTTTATCTGCAAAATATATTTCAAGATTTCTGAAGGCAGCTGGATTTTCAGAGAAGCAATCTTTTAATGAACTTACTGCTCAACAGCTGCATGTCTCATTATCCATACTTATTTCTCAAAATACAAAATCCCCATTGATGATAAAGCTGTGTCATTCTGAATTCTCACCAGTTCAGGATTTAAATAGATACATTCACAGACTTATATTTCTGGCAAATATGTGTAACTATACTCCGAAATACCAAAAACCAAGGCATTGTGAATGCTAAAAGCCTGGATGCAGAGAGATTTTTCAGTTTTCTGACAGTGTCTGTGTGAAAGCCTTGCTTTCTCACGGACGCTACAGGAAAACAGTTGGGAGATTTTKTAAACTATGGCATTGTTATGATACCAAGGAGAAAATATCTGAAGTAASTGTTGTTGGGTTCAGCCAATCCCTCTGGGGGGTGGTTGGTCAGTGAACCAAAAACCTTATGTCAGTGTCCAGCATGCTGAGGTATATAAGCGAATTTGTAAATTAATAAAGGGTTGGTTTCTTCTTGTACTAAACCATCCATGTCGCTTTATTCCTCGGTCTCTGCTCGCTAGCGACAAGGCATTACATAGTCATGATTGCAGATTAAATCTACCAACCCAGGCAGATATATGATCCTATTCCCAAATATATTTATTATATTTAATGCAACTGATGTATCATTTTACTTTGCTTAAAAGTGACTGTCCTACTCATTATTCTTTGGAATAATTGGTTAATCAGAGAAATAAGGTATTTGGCAAGTAAGGAAAAGGGAAAATTAGGCACAGGTCAATTGACATCTTGATTAGGGGCTAGTGAAGACAACCAACCAACCAAGCTGTAATCACCTACACTGCAGCAAAGGCATCTATCTCAGAGGTGATACTGGTACCATGGCATAACCAGACAAGAGAATCAGCAAACACTTGTGTGGTTTAGGGATATTGATGCAAAGCTCAACAGATTGAACTGAATCAGCCTAATTGTTTTTCACTGTTATTTGTAAAATACAAAGCCTCACTCTTGAGATTATTTAAAAAACCTCAAACCAAACAATAAACCACAACCAAATACAAACAAACAAAGGCAGAAGAAGCTAAACAGTTTGGGAATTGCAAAATATTTATTTTCACACGCTTAGAAAAAACCCAAAACTTTCCTTAAGATTTCCACAAAATAAAAAGACTGTTGCCTCTATAATAGACACACATTTCTCACTCTGAGCCACCTACCAAACAGCGATACTCTCTTTCTATTAAGCAAATGGTCTGGATTATTTCTATATAGTTCTGCTTATAAACTTGCAAAGACTAACAGTACTTCAGAATACAGTGTTGAGTTTCCTGTCTGGCTCCTACACTCATCATTGCAAGTAAGACATTTACAGCAAGAAAAACACAGGCCTCTAATTTAAAGTCAACCTTAATTGAATGGAGTGAAGTAGTATCACTTAAGCTGTATAAAAAGTATATATAATCAAATTTTAAAAGAAATATGAACTAAATGTGCAAATATACACCCTAAAGGTTCACTAACAATAACAGAAGAAAAATCCCAAAGGTTAGGGCAAATTTATGTTTTAATTTGCTTTTTTTTAACACCTGAAGGACTACTTAGAAAGGAAAATCAAATTATTCCCAAAGAAAAAAATGGTCTGTTTAATGATTAGAAATAATTAAATTCAAATTACTGATTTCTACATCATTTATTGAGAATCAACCACCATAACACTGGGGTAGTATTTTGCAATTTTAAGGAATGCACAGCAACCATGCAAACTGTAGTACACRAAGAGCTACCCAGCTGATGGTTTTCCACACTGCACTTGCCCTGTGCAGGGCATATAAGTACTGGTAAGCAATGCAGTGCAAGGCTCCTACAGACTGTGCACACACACTTGCCTCTTTCAATATAAGTTAGAGCTTTTCCCAAATGATAAAAACAAGAGTCAGCCACAATCACTCAGAATCTGCACCAATGAAGAGAAAATATTCACCAAGTGTTTTCCATCTAAGCAAGCATTTTGGTGAAATGCAATGCCCTAATATGGCCTCCAATTTAGCTGTGTATTTTTCAGCAATCAAAGTAGATCTGCTTTTGCTTGTTGCAACAACAGAAAGTTCAAGAAATGTTTTTTTTTTCCTCCTTTTGCAGCCACAGAAAAATAGGCACTCTCTGATCCAGAAAAGCATGAAATTTATAATCATATGATCCAGTTCAGAGACCCAGTTCTCATGTGTTGTTGAAATGATGCTTAAAGGAGCTGCATGAAGCTTAAAAAAAAGTAATTAAGATTCTATACCAAGGAGACATATTGTAGGTAGGGGGACTTTGCAGAAATAATTAATGGAGAGTAATGAATCACTGCACCCTAATATTTGTCTCAGCAGTTCTGGCTTTGACTGGTTCTTTGGGATGCCATATTTACATTTTGGCTAAAAATCACATGCTTTTCCCAATGACTTTCCATGCCACGTTTTATCTTGTAAAATTAAAATAAGGTAACAGCATTGTAAAATAGAACAAAAATTTAAGGATTTTATAAAAAAATATTAATTGATAACCCATCAGGTATCTCAGCGAATCCCAAAGCTGATTCAACTAGACAAGCATTACTATGTGAAAGAAGCACTGATAAATAGTCTTTTACCCAAAATTAATCAGCTCCAGAATATGAATTTTATTCCTGGACGCTATTTTATTTCCTTGATCTAGTTAAGTTGATTTTTTGGTAAATGAAGAGGATATCCTAACTCTCAGGTTCCAGATCTCTTCTCCTGAGACTTAAAAGTTATCAGCATAAAATCCATGGTTTAAATGAGTGCTTAGCATTGGCCAAACCAAATACATGAAAGCTCATGGTTGTAGCATGCGACTGCACAGCAAGAAGAGATGTTTCTAAAGCACAAATTATACTATTGAGAATGCAGACAGAAAAAACAGTCCATTAAATTTAATCTGCCTACAGACTTCATACACCAGAAAAAAAAGTGAAATTTACAGCACAACAAAGCATTTGATTTAATACAGATACTACATGGGAACTACCTCAGGAACTTCATCAGACATTCAACTGGCCACTCTAACTACTGAAGGGATGCAGCAGAGCACAAGCAGAGAGCCTGCACTACCGTCCAGCTACTCCTACTTGTTTCTTTAGGCCAAGCTGAAGCCTCAGCCAGCCATCAAATAATGAATGCATCATCCCACAATTCCTGGGAATATTGTTTTACACAACACTTATTACTACCTCTACTATTCAATTTTTTTGGCTGTCCATATATATACCTCTAAATGGAACGCAGTTTCTTATCAGAAACCCACAAACTGGATAAGGATAATCCTACCACCTGTGTTCACCCCTTGCTTTCATTACACTTTTTCTGCCATCTTGCTTTGACCTTTAAACAGAAGTCAACAGCCAAAAAGAACACATATCTAAACACATATCTAAACAGAAGGAAGTTGTTAATGGCTACTCTATTTTTTTTTTTTTTGAGGATGCATCAGTTTTTGCTTTTTCATCATGTCCAGGGATTTTTTTACATACAAAAAAGTCCTCAAATGCCTTTTCAGGCCTCCCAGGAGCACAGCACTCAAAGCCACAAASGGCAGGTGTACCATGCCCACCGTTGCACAGCCCATTGCATGCTCTTCCACTGAAACATTATTTTAACGTAGAAGTAAAGCTGTCCTGGTAACTTGCATCTTCATATGGGCCCTGGCATAAAATCCTTCATGTTTAAAGGTGTTTGTTCTTGCAGAACACCAGCTATCCATTGTTGAAATCAAGGATGTTGGGCTGTTACCATTTCAGAAAGACTAAAGGGATACATTGTCATAAATTAGTAGTTGAGACAACTGCTGAGTGTAGTTTAGAAAATGTGGATTTTCTAGCTCACGGCTAGCGTGAAGTACATTAAGATCAAATAATCTCCATCAGTAAATGAGCAAAACTCCACTGAAATAAACTGAGAAATAAGCTTACATAAGCACCAAAAAAACCTACCCCAACCAGAATAATTTGAGAGTGACATGGGAGGACTTGAAGTTCTCATAAAAAAATCAAGATAAACTAGATCAGCAGATCAATACCAGAGAGATAAGAGTCTCCTGGGCACATCCAGAGAAACGGAGCCATTGCTGTTTTCAATGAATCATCTGCTGACATTTTGGTACTTTTAAGCTATTTTTTAACATCACATTACATTCTCACACACACACATAAATATGCATCTGAACCTGTATGTAAGGAGTATTTTGATTTAAAGATACACACAAGTACATACATACAAACACATGCACAAATACGCACTCACGAGAATTCCAATATATACAGGATTAAATTTATATCCTGAAATAGAACGACTATTCTACATTTGACAGAAAGTAATCATAACACATAAAAGAGAGCACGCCTTGTGGATGAACCATACAAATCTGACATTTTTTGCAGTTTTCTCTTAATCTATGCAGACCTTTCCCGAGTTCATGGAGATATTAGATAAAATACTACTCAGATCCTTAATCACAAAGAAAACTGAAATTGGACAACACCTTACAGAATGTTTTAAGCAGCACCTGCTTGATTAAACCCTTATAATTTCACTTAAGAAACATTTCCACATCTATTAAACTCAGCATGGTTTAAATTGTTTACAGGACAGAGATAATTTTTTAAAAAGGCACAATCCAAGCATTGTTATGGTTGTTATTTCAAATATTTTTGGTTGTAAAAATTGTGCAATCAAATTCTGAAGAACAGAAGATTCATCTACGGGAAGGCTTAAATAGGTAAACTTGACAAATAGGCAAAATCATTGGGACAGATAGAGAAAAACCACTTTTCAAGGCAGTGTACTGGAAACTACATTTTAAAATAATAGCACAGCTACGAAACGAACTTTCTTAAGACTAATGCAGCATTTAAATGACAATTAAAAAAAATCAATTTAACTCACTCAACTTATTATGCCTGAAACTAATGACAAGTTGATTGATCTACTTTGTCTTTTCTTCTCCAATAACACCTGCAGCCAAATAGGCTGAACAGTTTTCGGAAGGGCATGTGGGAGTGAAATCTCCAGAATAAATTAATTTTAAATGTTTCAAGATAACAGAAAATTGATGATTTTGTCCCAGAATAGCACAATTTCTACATTTAAGACTCAGTGTGAGGTTGACCAGACACTGAGGGTGAACAATTTCCTACCACTTGAGTAATATATACTGAATTGCTGCAGTGATTTCTTAGGAAGAGGCAAGACAAATTGGAGCGTTTTGCTCTCATTGCACTGTACAATCAATGTTTTCACATTTTTAAGGCAAGCAGTTGCCTAGGCAAGGCCAAGATATTAATTAGAAATACATAAGAATTTAGGCTGAACAAATTTGAGCATCCCTCTGAAGCAAGCCCTCTTAATTTTTTTTGCAGGGACAAAATTTTAAAATATCCTAAAGTTTCAGGGTGATATAGTTGCAAAGTAGGTGAGAACCAATTGTTTTTGCTGCCAAGAAAAAACAGTTTCATGTGCTTCTACTTCTCTTAGAAAAACATGCTGAGGTCACATTACAGGTGAACAGCTTACACAGAAACCTTAGCTCATGTAGTAACAGGCCCGACAACCTATGAATTTTATGTGAGGCTTTTTTTTCCTAGAATAATTCTAACAGGAATTTCAATTAAGTATTTTTAATTGTTATCTTTTAATTGTCTTCGAATTCTATGCATAATTGGAATTATCTTTCCAAATACTGTATTTATTTTGATCAAATTACAACTAGAGGATAATGAGTCTCAGGAGAGGACTATGATTTTTATAAAGTCATAGGCTGGCAACCCTCAAAAAAACCCCCCTTACTATATAAAGTTGACATTTTTCAGCTACACCTCTTTGTTATTAAAATTAGTAAGTACAAAACAACAGCAGTCTAGTTTAATTTAAACTTCAGAACAGCAAAAAATCTTTCAGAAAAATTGCTTTCTGGTCCCCTTGAACTTAGCAAATAAACATCTGCATCCATCAGTATGATCATAAAACAAATGTGAACCCTCTTAAAAGTTAACCCTTGTAACTAAAGGGTGTTTTGTATGCTGTAGCATAATATGATCACTTTGGCATTTGTCTTTTTGCTCTAAATTCTTATGACTTTCATGGAAATGTAGTTACGAGACCCAAGCCCTTGCTAACTAGTAATCTGATCTTTGTAGTCTCTTGAGAACTCTCAGCCCACGACAGGAACATTCCAGGTGCAACATAATTTGATCAAGCAATCAAAATTAATAAGCCGAATGTATTTTTATGTATTTATAAATTCTTATGCCATAAGTATTCTATGGTGTTTTCAGAGGCAAAGAATATTCTAACACTGAATTTGGATTACTTGAGATCCTCAAAGGTGATCCTCCTTCTTTGATTCTAAGTGACAAACATCAGTAATTGACAGCATTATTTGTAATGATGAAATCAACAGATCATCTTGTCTTTCTTTATGAAACATGAAAATCTGATTACTAAATGCTCTTCTATTGTTTCATCTTAACATAAAAATCAGTAGTGCCTATTTTGAAGTATTGATTTACACTCTTTTTTTTAACCACATATACCACTGTTACTTCCTTTTGAGTGGGTTTCCCACTAGATAATTTTAACGTCTTGGTACTAAAAGAAAACTTTTCCACTTCTTGAAATAACCTAAACAAATCAGATCAGCATTTTTATTTTCCAGTTCAGCAAAAATTTACACTAGCTTCAGGGAAAGTTTTTTCATTAATTATAAAATGTAATCTATGCTTAAATTTCCCTGGAGCATGACTCTGTGGCACCTCACCCGTGAGATGTGAAATGCTGGAACACACTGATTTGGAGAACACTAAGATTCACAAAACTCTGCACAAGTTCAAAGAACAAGTTCAAAGAAAAAGTCATAGAACAATATTAAGCAAATTATGTTTTAAATAGGACTTTTACTTCAAAAGAAAGTGGAATCAGTCAATAAACAATATCGAATTCAGCAGAACACGATATCTGCAGCTGCTCCTGCACCCTTCCTGTACATTCCTCCTTTCCTAGGCAGTGCCCCCATCTCTGACACTTGTGGAGGTTTCCTGAGTTGCAGAACCAATGCAGCATCCAAGGAGGGCACAGGACTCTACCCAATTTTCTTCTTAAGCAGACAGGATTTTACACTTAGGAAAAAAAAGTTAGTTTTATCTGCAGAGTATGTAAACTGAAGAACTCCAATGTCCATATCAGCATACGGTCTCAAAACCTTAGAATGTAATTTCTACCYTACTAAGCGACATTTTTTGKTTTTTTTTTTTCCCACCATAATTCAATGCAACTCAATTGAATTCACCCTGCAGGGCACGAAACTCTCAATACATCAGGCGAGACTTTAAGCTGCTGCAACTTTAGCCTTTATTAGKGCAGCTAAACACAATGAGAATGGAAAAAAATCTGGTTTAGGATGATTTACTCAACACTAAAGCTATAACCCCAATTTATATATGAATAGAGCACAAGAATTGTTTACAAGGTTGTAATTTAAAACTGTGCTTCTTAGCAAAACTCCCCCATATTACTGACAGCTACAACTAAAATTAATGAATGTTTTTCAAATTTCTGCCACAGACTAAACAGCAAAAAAAATATTGCCTTATATAAACCACTGCATCAACTTCACACGGGGTTCTTGTAAATCTATAAAGCTATTAACATACCTTAATGCAGATACTCACAGAAATATTATAAAACCCTTTGCTCAAAGGTAATACGATAAGTCAGTCAGTCACTTCTTATCTAACCAAATGTAATTAAAATGGTTTAAATAAGAGTAAATTTTTTTGCTCTTCACATTTCTAAGTCTAATGTGGGACAAGTATACCATCCATGTGACAAAGCTGAATAAAAATTCTCTACTGTTCAGTAGAAAAAGGTGACTTTTATAGGTATACCAGTAGGAAATGAATAACAAACTTAGAAAATGCACCACACACTTCAGTGTAGAGAAGACATTAAAGAAATTAATCCATCATGTACATACATATTCAGAGTTGTACCAAAACAATTAGTTCTAACTGCCAAATTGTCAAGACTCATGATTTTTCTGACATAAACAAGAGTTAACAGAGCATTCTGCTTCAGCTTCATTTTTAGAGCAGTTTTAGCATTGTAGTGATTTGATCTTGGCTGGGTGCCAGATGCCCACTGAGTCGCTCTATCACTCCCCTTCTCAGCGGGACAGGGGAGAGAATAAGATGGAAAACAACTAGTAGATTGAGATAACGTGTCAGCRAACCCAAATGGGATGGGGAGCCAGGACAGATGCTCCAAGAGCCTTTTTATTATTTTATCAGTCTCACATACAGAGTTGAAATACAGGAGATGATACAGGCTCGTGCTGTTGGAGGCATCCAGAGACTTCCTGGTTACAGAGCATTCTTAAAAGCTTTTCAGCCAATAGTGTACTTTTAAAAGTTACAGACAACCATCTTAACCAATCTCCAATAGCGCACATTTGTTACATGCAATACTTGCTTGTTGATACCTTATATAACAATGCACAATATTCTATTATTAAGCTTAACCTTATCTATCTTGCTAAGCATATTTTTTTGCAACTCTAAAAGCTATCTCAGCCAAACCTAGAAACTCTAACCATTGTTTTAATGTCCTTGCTTGTTGTATCTTCTTCAAGTTTTCACAGCCAAAGCTAATCCCTAAACTCTTCTGCTTTACTTCTAGAACTTGCTTTTATTTCCTCACACTTAAGAGCCTTTCTACCTTTTTTTTGTGTTTCCCACAATAAGGCAGTTTACTAAAGCAAAGAAAGTTTGTGCACACACAGCAAAGGGAAAACTTAATCTCTACTTCCCAACAGCAAGTGATGTTCAGACACTTTCTGGGAAGCAGGGCCTCAGTATGCATAGCGGTTGCTCCGGAAGGCAAACATTGTAGAACAATGAATGCCCCCCTGTTCTCTCCCTTAGCTTTTACATCTGAGCTGATGTCCATATGGTACGGAATACCCTTAGGTTAATTTGGGTCAACTGGCCTGGCTGTGTCCCCCGCCAGGAGCTTGCTTCCCCCTAGACAAGAGAAGGAATGTCAGAGGGACAGTGCTGCCCAGCAGTAGCTAAAACCCTGGTGTGCTATCAACACCTATCCAGCTACCAATGCAAAGCACAGCACTGGGAGGGCTGCTAAGGAGAAAATGAACTCTATCTCAGTCAGATTCAAAACCAGCACAATTTCCCACAAACCGTATGATATGCTAGCAGTGAGCTGCTCACTCTGTAACAGGCCATCTCCAAAACTGAAAATTTTTGAAGTATCTCTTTTTATACATATTCTATTTTACTCTACATTTTTGCAAACTTCTTAATTTTACCAGTGCTTCTGCATTTCCAAATTTCTTGGCTTCTTCGTCAGTAACAGAAACTGCTTGAAATAAGAGCATATCTCTTTACATGCCAATCCTTTAGGATTAACACAATCTACATGATGTTACAGCTGGAAGTCTGACAGATGTTCTGTGGTATTTGCAGGAAGCACTTTAAGACCTCTAAAAAACAGATGATTTTGAGACACCTAATCCCTTTCTGCTGTATCTGGCACTTTTTTCCTCCATATCACAATTTTTTTTGTTAGTTTTTTTCCTCAAAGCCATGAATAGCCTAAAAATTGCCTTTCTGTACCATGTCCTCTCCTCACACACTACATCACAGCTGCTGCATTCAGCTGGAAGGCTGTTGCCATCTATTTGTATCTCCAAATGGCAAAGCTGAATGGCACTAGGGTATGTGCTGAAAGAGCAGAACTAAATAGGGAATTATTTTTACAGTCACAGAAGAGCCTAAGATAGCAAAATCCACAATTTGGCAATACAAAATGAGGGTGAATGCAATATTTRAAAGAATAAGAGTAGCTATGAAGGGAATTCCATTTTCATTATCTGTCTCTATATATCTGTATGCAGATTATTCTTTCAAAACATACATATAAAATGCTATCAATTATTTAAATATATAGCACATCCAAATTAATGAGATTTTTAAAAGCAATGTGTATTTGGTGTTTGGAGGCAGGACCTAAATAAGATAATATTTCCTCAAAATCATACAATTTAAATTCAGCCAAATTTCAAAAAAACTGATATAAGTGCTTACTTTCAGGGAACTAGCAAACGTGGTATGCAAGTTTAATAGAAAGCCATTAGGTAGGTATAGTTTTTGCTTTCTTTTCCACATAGTAGCTGATATTTGGTGCCAAAAGAAAGATGCCTTTCAAAGCAGATTTTCTAAAATGTGCTATAAATACAGTAAATATTAGAGAAGTCTACTGACCTACCTAAGCTAATCATTAACACTCAGACAGTTTGAATGTTGACTAACGAAGTAGTTATTTGTGTTCAGTAAGAGAAAAGATTTTTTAATGGCTGGTCAATATGATGAGACTGATATGATTTATTGAAGTTTACAGGCTCAAYTGCAAAGTATCCAATGATCACAGGTGAGAAAAGAAAGCAAGGCATTTTTGACTGTGGATGAAGACAACTGAGAGCACGGCCTAAATAACACGAGCAACTGAAAGAGACATTCCCTTTCGTCATGGTTTAGGAATAGTACTCCCCAATTCAGTACCCCAGTGAGACTCTCCCAAACCAGCTCACTCGCTCACCTCCTTCTCCTCCCACTTTCCACTTCAGGAATGGAGTTGGGAATTGGAGGCACAAAGGTGAAAATTACAGGTTGAGATAAGAACAATTTACTAGAAACAGCAATTGAGATAAGAAAATGAACAGTAACAGCAACAATATTAATAACAAAAGGTATAAGACAAACAAATTACACAGAAAGTAAAACAATACCAGACCATTTCAGTCATCATGCTTTTCTCTCTCAAATAGAACCAGAAATGAGAGAGCCCCCTGTTCCTGCCTCTGGCAACTGATGCGAGATGGTATCAAATAACATTATGGTCTGTCCATGCCCCCTTCCTGACTACTGTAAAAAATGAATCCTGTCCTGTCCAAAACTAGGACACATTTGTGACTTAAAAAGTAATGTACACATTTTTCAGATTGACTATATRTATACACTCTCATAGACCAAAGACATCAGAGATCCCTGTTTAAATCTCAGCTTTAAGGAGATCAAGTTTTCAAACACATAGAATAGCTTAGAAAAGCAAAAGAATTGAACAAAGCAGATAAAGACAAGAAGCCTGGTTGGCAAGAGAACAAGACATCATATGAATAAAATATTTTCAAGTGCAAAGTTCTTTGCAAAATGAAGAAATGGAAAGGGAAACTACATACTGATTTAGGCAAATTGTTTGGAAAGAAAATGATAAGGAGGAAAAGAAATACAATGCTGTTCAAATATTTCATGTTTCTATTCCAAGACCAAATTTCAAAATAAATACAGTTTAATACCAAAAAACATTAATTAAAACATGTTTTATATTTTTTTTTGAATTTTGGGATCAATCTGGAATTAATATTCACGGCATACAAAGCTTAAGAAAACATTTTAGAAGTCTGAGTTTTATAAAAAAATTTATTAAGAATCTCAATTCTGAGATTGCATTTCCTTTCTCCTCCTCCTGCTATTTATTTTTAAAGCAAGCAATAACAATGTGAACAAAGTTTCACTGTGTGTCAATAATCTACAGAACTTCCCTTCTGAAAAAGCACCAAAAGTTACAGAGGTGTACTATCAAACTAAGCACCACTAGCACGGAGTCAATAATTGCATTCAATGAAGCACTATTTCTAAATGCACGCAGTCATTCTGGTTTGCTTTTCTATTTAGAGAATTTCACTGGTGCCTTTTTTGGCTACTACAATAACATGTTTTATATATGAAGCCAAACCAAACTCTTTCAATATGAAATCTGAATTGAGGTGACAATCAAATGTTCCTCTTACCTCATTTTGGAGGTCTCGGATCATTTTACTCTTCCTTTCCATTTCAGTCTTCAAAAAGTTAATCTACAATTTTAAAGAAATGTTGAGTGGGAGTTGTTGAGATGTAATTGTAAACACTAATTTTTTTTTAATGCTTTTAACAGTTTTGGGAAAAAACCAACCACCAAACCAAAAGTTTTGCTTATATATCAAATTGGTATAGGCCACAGTTAACTATTTGCTAAACCTACAAACATATTTACTAGAAAACTTATAATCAAAAGAAGAAAATTACAGTACATAAATAGGCTTATTTTTGTTTTGTACCAGTAGACATAGTGTTTATTTTTCACAAGGTGRTTCAATGTGATCTTCAAAGAACTAAGGATTTTTAAAACAATATTAACCGATTTTCTAACAAAAATATTTTTACCCTCTAAGAAGATACCTATCAGAGCAGCTTTCTAACACAGTTATTTTATTTGAATTCTACAGCGTTGGTCCTAATTAGATAAAGACCTTGCTTCTAATCAGACTCACCTGTGGACTAAAGTGTGTTATACATGAAAGCATTCAAATATGGTCTTTAGATCCTACTTAAGTCAATGACTTGACTTGAAAGGAAAAATTCCAGTCTTAGGCTTAAGACTGAATTTAATCAAATACAGTTTAAAAGATTATTTTTACAAATGAGTTTTTTCAAGACTGAGCTTTAATCACAATTTATGGAATACAATGGGAGAAAGGAGGACGTAATTATGAACAACTAGGATTAAAAGAACACATTTCTGTTACTTTGAAGGAAGATGCTTTTGGATAGTTCAATCAACAAACTACTCATCCTTATTTACTCAATGTCCCATGCTGTTGATACAAAACTCTACCCAAGTTCAAAGGAAACTAGAGTTTTTCTGACATGGCAACAGATTTGTTAAGAAAATCAAAAGTCCTGTAAGAAAACAGATTGAGATTACAGAGACATTGACCCAGAGATGAATGGTTTGGATGTCATGTAGATAAAAAATGACACCAAATCTACATGATATGACAGCTGTTCTTAGAATCATGTCCACACTCAAGTAGACATGTCACTAATTTAAAAAACATCACCAAACTTGACAGCACTCTCACCTGTATCAAAAGAGAAGTCAGAGAATGCTATCATCATTTAAGACAGAAATGTAGGGGGTCCATGAGACTAGTGCCACCTGACAAGCATAAATAGAACTTCTTTTACAAACTCTTCCGAAGTTGTGTCTAAGTGCTTTGGTTGTGGAAATACTAATCCCACATCCAGCTACTGACTGAGAATGATGCTTTATTAGAGGATGAATGTATTCAGCACCTGCCGAGCAATGACATCCACAAATACTGAAATTTAGAACATGTATAGATAATAACGATGAAGATTTTGCACAACAAAAAATAAAGGTCATAATCAAAATATGAGATCAAGATGAATGGGGACAAACACAATACAGCTGTTTGTTGTGGTCATTTTGTTTTTTCAGTTGTTCAAAAGAATTGCCAGCTACTTACCATTAAATACTGAAAAAAATAATATACTGACCTCCATTAAAGAGCATTCCCTTTCTTAGACCTATCTGTCAGGAATATTAATATTCCTTCAAAGCGCTTTACTTCTAGCTATGAATATATATGAAATAATTAAAGAGATGTGATACCAAAATTATTATCTTTACATAGCTTGGATCTTTTAGGGAAGAGACATTTAAGACAACCCAGTACTACAAATTTATCCAGGAATCAATGTTAGTYAAATCAGCATTTTTGTTAATTACTATTCACATACACATGCAACTTATATCACTGATATGGACACCTTACATAGTGCAAACATATTGTTTTAGCTTAGCTGAATAAAAAAAAAAATCAACCCAAAACCAAATTAAAAACTATAAAATATTTTTACATCACTTCCTTTTTCAAAAAGAATAGAAATATTATTTAAGAACTCATTAATTTTTGCTTTTATATTATAACAGCATTTTAAAGGTYTTCTACTAAAACTCTAACAAATGAAGAACTACTTAGTCACAAAGTATAGATATGGAGAGTTACACAGGAGGGATTTATATGACTTGTCTACTGGAACCAATATAGGGATAACTTTACCTACCCATTTAAGTGTATCTATGTGTATAGCTTCATGCTTTAAGGCAGATCAGTCTGTATCAGTCCATTTGCATGATGCTTTTAGTAAGTCTCAAGGACAAGAAATAAAATAATTTTCCAGAAGAGATGTAAAAATACTACTTTCAGTCACCAAATCATGATAGTATAATAAGCAAGAATAGACATTTATACCCCGCTCTAGGTTAGGAGGGAAAAAATAACATTCACCTCTTTCCACATGTTGTCTGCCTTTAATTGCTAWCTGGCTGTAATTAGGACAATACATAATGAAAATATATTGTTCTAAGGCTGAAGTTTTCAGTACTAAGCAAGAACACTGCTTCCATATCCTGGGGACAGTCATCCAAGATTGTTGCTGTGACCCAGCCCATTGTCAGGCCTGAAGGCATCCAATGGGCTGACTTCCCCGCTCAGGACAGGGGTTCTGAGGGCGGCTCCGAGGCCTGAGGGTTCCTCCCCCTGGGTGTCACCCTTAGAGGCATCTCCTCCCACTGTTCTAGCAAGTTCTTTGTTCCTCAGTTCTCAATTGGTTAAGTTCCTTTTGCATATTTATGTATTTCATTGCTTAGTWGATTATGTTCTAGAAAGTTCATCTCTGTTGTAAACCCCATTGGTTTGTCTGTATAAGTTCCTCCCCTTGTTATTCCCCATTGGTTCACTGTCATTCCCCATCAATTCCCTATTGGTTCTTCCCTTGGATCCACCCCCTGAGTCTCCCCAGTTTAAAATTTGCCCGCCAGTCTGGTTCGGGGCTTCTTCTTGTTGCATCTCCCCCGCGGGAATAAAGCGGACACTGTTGCAACGAAGGGTCCTTCTCTCCTCCTTTGCCTCCGCCTGTTGCTAGGTAACACCCAGACTGCAGCCTGTCCTTAAAAAGCTAAGGCAGAAAGCTCCTCACAGAGCAGATTCCAGCTAATCTCACACARAGTGGTTTTTCCCTGACTGGAATACCATCGCGAGTCGCGGGCCAGGCCACCGGGCGGCCAGCGGTCAGCGCGACACAAGATGCTCAGGGCTTTGTGTGTTTCAGAGTTCATTATGTTTGTTAAAGACAGCAGTTTCCATCCAGTGGCCTTTTCTCACAGCAGTTGGTGAGCTTGAAATGTTCTAATTAAATTTTCCCCCATCAAAATACAGAATGCTTCAGCAGATGGTAGTGATCTAATTCTAAGAGTCAGACAACAGTAGCTATTCACGACAGGATGGAAAAATCCCAATATAACATCATTACTGCACAGCCAAGACTCAGCTGTAAGCATATTCACTTACATCCAGACTTCTTGTATCTTGCTCAGGACTAAGATGAGCAGTTAAGGTATAACTAAAATTCATTCATTAACGCCTGACTATTTTGGCCGTATCTGGAAACCCTAACATACTCAGTGCTCATTTTCCTGGTCTAATTTTCAAGTTATAGTGCAAAAATTTACTCCAAAAGCCAGAGAGAACTGCCTAGGCTATTACATAAAACATAGAAAATATTCTTTCCTTTGGGCAAAAAGTGTTCTACGAAGTGCAAAATACTTTTAAAAGCAAAGCTAAATAGACTTTTACCTATTAGTATTTCTAAGATGAATGCAAATATTAAGCTGCAAGTTAGAGTTTGATTAGTAAAAGAAACTTTCGTCAAAGGAATGTTTAGAACTTCATGAACAGTCGTAAAAGCTTTTACTAGAAAAAACAAATATTTTTGAAGGGAAAAGAACATCAGATCTTTTTACTAAAAATCTTCCAAGTATGGAGATAACACTGAACTAAATTCCCCACATTCTGTTAGTCTTTTATTATTAGAAAAACACTACTGATTTAAAAATACCCATATTGTGTATGTTTTCTTTTCACAAGTCATACATAATGTGTAATGTGTCTTGGGGTGACTCTATCAGGTGTATCCCCTATCATGCTCTATGCCCAAAAAGTAATATTGTGCCTTTTCTGTGCCTTTAAACTGAGCTTGAGAAAAAAAAAACCAAACGAACTTTTCAAAACAGTTTCTCAAGGACACGGAGACACTCCTCTGCATTCTCTGGCTGCAGGAGCAGGAGGGAGCACCCTGCTTGCTTTCTTCAGCCA
>RAHM01000583.1:142362-164002 GCA_003713295.1 Parotia lawesii | reverse complement strand
GGCTATGGGGGCTGGGGCTGCTATGGCGGCTCTGGGGGCTATGGGGGCTGGGGCCGTGGTTCCCGGTCCCTCGGGGGCTGCTGTGGGCCCTGCTAAACCCCAGATCTCCCTGGAGTTCAGTGCTGCCTCTGCCCGCGGGCTCCACCACCAGCCCCTCCTGCCTTCTGCCGCCTGAGCCAGGATGAAGCTCCAGCCCCTGCTTAGGGGTGGCCCAGCAGCCCCGGGAGCTGCAGGGTCCCCATCAGCTGCCAGGGTGACCCTGCAGAGCCTCAGTCGGCGCCTCTGGGGTTTCCAGCACTGCCTCCAACAGCTCCCCCCTCTCTGCGATCCCACCTCGGGTGAGGGTCTGCCCTGCTCTGCCCAGCTCCAAGACTCCCCACCTGCCCTGGCAAGGGGCAACCTCTGCGGTGGAGCCCTGGGTTGTGCCTTGCTGCTGCCTTAGGATTTTTGTGTTTCCAGTGCACTGTTGCTGTGCTGGTTTGTCTCTTGCTGACACTGCCTACGGTCTTTTTCATCCACAATAAAGAATCTGCATTGCATGAACAATTCGGCTTCTGGTTGGTTTTTATGAGTTTGGCCSTCTGGTTTTCCATGTTGAGCTGGGATGTGTTCACAGAACCCCAGGATCATGAAGTTTGGGAAGACCTCCAAGACCGTCATCCAATCTTTGACTGATCTCCACTCTGTCACCCCACCCACAGCTCTGGGCGCCAYGTCCAGTTGTTCCTTGGACATTTCCAGGGATGSGGACTCCAAACCTCCCTGGGCAGCCCCTTCCAGTCCTGACCRCCCTTTCCAGGAAGAAATTCWTCCCCAGATGAAGCTCAAGCCATAAATTTTATCATCAGGTGGCAGATGAATGACCAGGGCTTGTGTGAGAGGTTCAGCAGCTCAGCCACCTTTGTCTTGTAGCACACGAGGGATGGAAATGAGTCATGATCCCTGTTCCAAGGGACAGGTTGAAAGGGAAAAGTATCAATTTATTTATTCCTTTGTGGTCCTTCAACAGAAAATTACAACGTCTTCACTTTTTTCCACAGTCGATAATTTCAGAAGTTCAAAGCACCTCTCAGGTGCCCGTAACTATTTTATGTATTTATAGGCTATTATTAGTCTATTTAAACCTTAATTCTCTTCTCAGATGCTTCATTATTGAAAAAGAGTCACTTCAGAGGTACGAGTTGAGGCAGCTCGATGTTTGCTTTAGTCAGAATTTATTTTATACCTTTCAAACTTTTCATTCAAATGTGGCTCTGCGCAAACAGCCACGGGAGACCCAGCAATGAACTGCTTTGTCTCCTCRTCCTCCAAATTTGGATTTATTTCTAGTCTTATCTCTAGATTTCTTGGAGTGAACAAAACGTATGTTAAAATTCCATTAATTTCAACTCTTTCTTTAACTGTTAAAAGTAGCTAAATCAGTCTGTAGAGCTGAGACTGTAGAATTTATTTTAGTCTCACATGGTTTTAATTGTGCATCCTGAGACACATGAAACTTTCCAGTTTTTACTTAGGAATTTGCCTATAACTCCCCAGATTTTATCGATTAGCTTTAGTTAGAGAAAAGATTGGGATTATGACCAGTTGCAGCTAAATTTAGAGTCCTTAATGTCAGGATACAGCTTGAAGAGCAACTTGAGCTGTGCTTCTGAATGGATAAATCAATCAAAATTCATCCAAAGCCTTGGAAAGGCTCCATCCTGAAATCTGCTGGAAATACAACCCCYCAGTTTTACTGGGAAAGGTTTTCGATTAATTTTACGCTCATAATTTTGCGCTGAGCCCAATCCAGCTCTGCTCCCTTGGCGGGACTGTGCCCTGGGAGATCTCCAGAGGTCCTTTCCAACCCWYAATTCCGGGATTCTGGGATGCTGGCATTGCCTCTGTGTGTTCAAAGGGCAGCAATTACACTCACAATGAGGGTTCGAGGGTTTAATTGAGCTTTTAGAGCTCGTTTGTGCCCAGACTCTGAAACAGCACCGGGCTATTACGAGGTCGTTGCTGCCGCCGTTCAGGTACCTCGGTCATGAATAATTTGAGTCACTCCGCATCCCAAGGAGCTGGTGGAACAGCCTGGGAACTCCACACTCCCATTGTCATTCCAATGGAGCCTGGGAGCAACGCCTGCACTCATCTGTCCTGACCAGCACTTCACGAAGTGAAGGGAAAGTGAAATTTTCTGCTCTGGGATAGATTAGGTCTCTCCATCCAGAAAGATGGGAAAATTCCAGACGCTGCCAGCGCAAAAGCACGGGAGAAAGAGGGGTTTTCTCCCAACTTCTTGTCTTATCCCCCAAAATTTAATTAATGTGTAGCCAGTCTGTGCCTTAGTGATTTACAGATGCTGTCGTGTGCACTGGAGCTGGGACGTGAAAGCAAATTTAAAGGAATATTTCCAAATATTTCCTAGGAAATTCTGGAGTTGGAATTAATTTTCTGAGATTCTAYTGAGTCATTATTGGTTTGCAAAGTGTGTGCTCGGGTTCAGCTGAGCTTAGAGGGAGTTTCACAAAAGCCACAGGGTGCTGTGGCTCCGTAATACATCAAGCTGGGGACAAAAATCTGTGTCCATGCAAGCCAGAAAAAGCAAACCACGGCCATTTCATAATGCTGAAACGTTTTTAATAAGAGTAAAGATCACATTCACAACCTAAAATAGCACAGAGAGCAGAAAGAATGGGCATGACATTAATTTATATGTGCAGAAAATCTCCTGGTTTCATTGGTACAGCTTTTGCTGTCGTTTTTCCCTTTTCAGACTTTTCCACTTGCTTCCAGTCCAATGAAACGAAGCTGATTGGATGATTTAGGGTTTCTTTGACGCAGTTTCAAAGGCATTTAAGTCAGAAATGCATCCCTAGGACAGGCACACTCCAGGTTTCATTAAACTTAGCTGGGAAAGAGCTATAAACGAGTTATTTGTTAACAAATACTAAACCCTATTTCCTTTACATCAGCAAACCCAGTGAGGGGTAAGAAATACAGCAGAGAAAAAGGAGAACAAAACATTTTGGAAGAACATTGAAGAAGCTTTACAGGAACCCCGAGCTCTCCCAAGTCCTGCATCTTCCCGTCGCAGTCCTGGACTCGGAGCTCCGGCAAAGCCTCCCCGGAACAGCAGCCGTGAATTCCATCCTTAATTACCAGTCCCGGTTCCCTACGAAATCCCTCTGGATTTAGCAGGGGTAGCAGCTGCCGTAGGAGTATCTCTGGGTGTAGCAGGTGGAGTAGGGGTAGCAGTAGCGGGAGCTGTAGGAGGGGCAGCAGTCGCGGTAGCCACAGAGCCGCCCGTAGTAGCCCTGGTAGCCGCAGGGGCTGCCGCAGTCGTAGCTGCGGGAGCTGAACACGGTCCCGTAGCTGCAGGGGGAGTAGCAGGAATCCTCACACTGCCGCTGGTAGTAGAAAGTCATCTCGGAGCTTGGAGGGAGGCGAGTCTGGAAGGCAGGAAGGGAGAAAAAGCCTGAGAGGTGTGTTCCCGACAGCGGGTAAATCCCGAGTGAACGCTGCAGGGAAGGGAGAGACAGGAAACCACTCCCACTGCCCTGGTCCATCGTTCCATCCCGAATTTAGTGCCAGTTCTTCCCCCTAATCCTCCACTCTGAGCAGCCTTCCTGGGCTTTCCCACACAGCCCCACTGGAAAATGGGATTGTGAACCGTGACCCCGCGTCAAAGCAGGGCTGGCAGGGAATGGGCTGGAAAATCCTTCAGAGCCGCGCTGAGACAAAGACTTGAAGACAAAAGGGGATCCGTGCAGGACTGAGACTGTTTCAAACACTCAAATATTAAAAATTCATGGAGAAAAGGCTGTTTTGCACAGGAATAACTCCTAAATCACAGCCTTAATTCCCTTTAGCTGCAGCACTTGTAGATTAGCAGGGAAATAAAGGAGAGAGAACAGCATCAAATTCATCCCTTYATCATCCAGTCGAATTTCCCAGATCTATCCCGACTTACCCTCGTCTGCAAGGAGGAGAAGGCAGGAGAAGGGAATGATTCCGCCTCAGGGATGCGGGGGTTTTTATGGAGCTCCCAGTCCCGCCCCGCACGTGGAACACGTGTCTGCTCCCTGGGCCAGCTCCAATTCCCAGCCTGTGAGGTGGAAATTTGCCTTCCCTCATTGATACCCCGCTGCTCCCCGGGGTTTCTGATTATGAGTCCGGCACCGTGACACGGCGGCTCTGCCCGCCACGTCCCTTTCATCCCAAAACCACTCAGGGCAATTAAGCCTTGGTATCATCGTGCTGAATTTGCTCTTTGGGACAGCGGCGACTCCTCGGAATCTGCAAGGACCTGCGGAATTCCAAACGCGGCAGGTTTGGAAGGGCAGCCTCGCTGCGAATGTGCTTTGTTGTGCTTTTTTTTCCCCACCCCCCTTCTGGAATACTCCTGGAAGCGAAGCACAACCTCTGCTTTTCGTGGATTTCATAACTATTAGTAACAGGCGGAGCATTGGCACGCTCCTGCCAATGCCTCCCAACATTTCCGGTGACTTCCAAAAGGGGAACGAGCAGCTCTTTGATTTGGAGGGGATATTGATTCAGCCAGAAAATTTGCCTGCAAGCATTGAAATGGTATGCCCAGGATGTATTTTTAGAGGGGAAAAAGCTCCCAGAGACCCAATTCCAAAGCTATAAATTACAACTTCAATAAAGCCAGGGACCAGGACACCCCAACCCGCGTTTTTAAAGCGGGTGTTACATAACAGCGGGGCATAACAACGTGGTGTTAATATTGAAATAATAAATCTCTTTGTGGCCGAAAATATTTAATAAGTCTTAATGAAGGCTTTGATATTCAAAATTTAGAGAAAGACCCAGAACTCATGACGTGCTGCCTGTCATTATCCTCCCTTGGGATGGGAGTAAACAGCAAGGCAGGGTTTTTGGAGGTGAAGGTCACCAGGGAACCCCAGGCTGGGGCTGCACCTCCTCAGGGCTCAGCATTATTCACCTTCATTAGGGCGAATTAAACACCTCAACAACACTGAGAAGGAGTTACATTAAATCTTATTTAGAATTTGGGGGATTTCTTGGGAAAAGTGCAGTTATTACAGAGATAAATCCCTGGGATTTTTATCTTTGTCCTTGTCGGGAACCCCTGAGCAAATAGCTTTCTGATCTAAGTAAAAACAAACACTGAGCAGATCTTTTTGGACCCAGAAAGATTTGCCTCGCTTGGGCTGGCTATGCAGAAAATTGTGAGTGGATTTCATAAAACAAGCCTGGAGAGTTCAAATACCGTAAAATAAACCTGGAGATTTCAAATATCGTTATTTCTGCTTGAAATAATTTAGACTTGTTGGGGATTTCTAGCTGCTTTAAGGTTCTCATAAAGTCATTGATGTCTGGTTTTATTCAAATGTATTTCCAGTCTTACATGGAAAAGGATCCCCACTTCTTTCTACGACTTAGGAGTTTGTTGAAGTTTGGTCAAGTTAATTAATAATAAATTTTTTTAAATATAAATAAAAATAATATAAATAATATAAATATTCTGGCCTAAAAATGCGATTTTGAAATAAACCCAAACCATAAGTTGTTTCTAGTGATTTTCATTTTGAAAAGTAATTGAAATTCTTTCTTCCTCAGACGAACCCAGAGTCATTGCAGGTTTCGTGTATTGACATTTGTCCATTCATCCCAAATTGGGATTATGAGCATCCATTAATTCTGCTCTCAATATCCTTCCTTCCTTTTCCAGCTATAACTCAGATTTCGCCACCCTAATTCCCCGAATGTAATTGACCCAGGAAGTCTGAACATGAAAGAAAAGAGCAACGCGAAGTCATCCTTTTGGCAGCCAAGAACTGAGTAACGATCCCAAAGCGAGGAAAACAATTCCATCAGCTGCAGGAATGACGTGCACAGGGTGAGTTTGGGATGTGATGAGAAGGAGTTTAAAGCACGAGAGGCTGGGGCAGATAAACGTATAAAAGGGAGAGAAATCCCAGGCTCCCCATTCGCACCTTCAGCCTCAGCTCTCGCTCAGCGTGGTAAGTCAGGCTTAAGGGGCTTTGCTGCCGGGTTGGCGCTGGGTTTTGCTGTAGCGGAGTAGGGATGGAAGTTAAACTTCAAAATTGTATTTTAGAAGTGATTTCATGGCCATGCAATTCAGGGTTTTTGGTAAAAACGCGGCATTCAGATGCCATGTAGAAGTAGAATTTCGGCTTATTTAGACACGCACTGTGAGAAGTGTTTTATTTGATGGTATTATGAATTATTGCAGGATTTACTATTAACTAGCTGTGTCAGGGAGGTTTAGGTTGGATATCAGGGAAAGGCTCTTCCCACAGAGGGTGGTCTTGAATGGAGAGGTTCAGTTGGTTCCTGCRTTGTCCCTTCTCTCGTCTCCTCTCCTCTCCCTGTTTTCCGTGCTCCCACGGGGTTTCCAAGAAGCAGCAAATTCCTGCTGGATCTCTGGGACAGACCTGATCTTATCTTTCAAACCGACAGAGGGCAGGTCCAGGTTAGAGTTACCGAAGGAATTGTTCCCTGTGAGGGTGGGGAGGCCCTGGAACAGGATTTTCCATGGATTCCCCATCCCTGGAAGTGTCCAAGGCCAGGCTGGAGCCACCTGTGGCAGCGGAAGGTGTCCCTGCCCATGGAATTGGGGTGGAACAAGACGAGCTTTAATTCCCTTCCAACCCAAACCGTTCCGCCATCCTTTGATTCCTCTTTTTCCGCCACCTTCCAGACTCGCCTCCCTCCAAGCTCCAAGATGACTTTCTGCTACCAGAAGCAGTGTGAGGATTCCTGCTACTCCCCCTGCAGCTACGGGACCGTGTTCAGCTCCCGCAGCTACGACTGCGGCAGCCCCTGCGGCTACCAGGGCTACTACGGGCGGCTCTGTGGCTACCGCGACTGCTGCCCCTCCTACAGCTCCCGCTACTGCTACCCCTACTCCACCCGCTACACCCAGAGATACTCCTACGGCAGCTGCTACCCCTGCTACCAGTGCTAAACCCAGCCCAAGGCAGGGAAAAAGCCCCCAAAATCTACGTACAAGGCCCCTGGATGAATTTTGCTCTCGCTCAGCTCCGGTGACAGCGGCTGCGGACGGGTCCTGAGAGTTTGGGATCTCCTCGATGACCGCTGTTACTCTGAATAATTCACTTTTTTCGCTGTTCCTTCTCAGTCTTTCRGGATGAAATTATTGTGTGTTCCGAGGTGTCACTTCACAGCAGGAGGTGCAGGAGCCTCTTCTGGCTGTGCTGGCGGCTCTGCTCCTCTCCAACACCGGCTTTACTCGCCAAACCTCCGCTGTGAGGTGTAGCAACTCCTCGGTGTATGATTGTGTGAACCTCTGGCTACTCCTGCGCTACTACGAGCTGTAACTTCTTCTTACTCTCATTAAAAGATCTTGCATCACACTGCTGCCTTCGGTTATATTTTAATGTTCTTTTTAATGTTATTTATTTATACTTTGCAAACTATTTACTAGACACACAGGAAAAAAATTTAAAAGAGGCGCTAATTTCAGTCGCAGCAGGGTTTCTGAAAAAAATAGGGACAAGTGGATCTTAGCTCAACAAATTTCGTAATTAAGCGGTTTTTATATGCAAACACAAACACAAATATTCCCTATTTGTGAGTAGCTAGAATTATTTGTTTTATTTCTGCATCATCTTATTACTGACAGGATCGAAGACGAAACACCTCTGCACTGATAAAATAAAAGTTAGAGACAAAATAGAAACCTCCATCTGGAGAGAAAACCACATTTCGTTAAGTTTTTTAGAAGGACTTTTTAACACAAAATTTTGAAATATTTGTGTTAGCTCTGGCCTAAATCCTACCCCAGAACAGCTGGAAAAATCCATCAAATGAAGGAATAAAATAGAAACAATCCTTTGGCAAATGAAGATGGTGAAAAGCTCTGAAGTTTCCTGGGGATGAACAGGTTTTAACCTGTTCCCATAAATCAGAGCCCTTCATTAAACGCCTCAGTGTATTATTTCCTGGGAATTTGACTCCATCTTTCTCTAATTAATAAGAGGTTCTATAAATTAGATTTCCACCTAATGACCAAACCCTGTCTTGAGTTCTTCCCTGTGTTTGTAGGCACAGAAGTGAATTCCCATTTCTCCATCTCCATTTCGGATTTTCAGCATTTGGGACATCCAAATTTTGCATTAATTTGGAGCAGGGAAGGAACTTCAGAAAATGTCCTGCACTTGCTGAACTTCCCAGGACAATTCCTCGCCTTTCAGTGCCCCTCGACTCTTTGGTCGAGGTGCTTTGGTCACTCAGAAATTATCTGACCAATGTAAACAGCAACAAAATTAAATTTATTTGCCCACGTCACAACTTCAATTAAAATAATTGGTTCCCTCTCCATCARGGATCATTAATCTGTTCTCAGCTCAACCTGACAACACAAAAAAACTCACAATTTTTTTTTTGCCTCAAAAAACTTTTTGTCTCCTCCTCAGCTTTAGTGATGGAATCCAGACATCAGAATGGAGAAGGGAATTTATAGGAGTTTTAATTATAAAATTATTTTACAGCAAATCTTATTAATGCTGATTTCCAGCCTCACCCTTGGCTTCCCAGCACAAATCAAGAGGCTTTTTTTAAATTCAGCAAATACCTCCCTGTATGACCGTCCCGGCAGTGAGCCAAGCCTCATTTGCATATTAAATGAGGATAATAACAGACATTCGGGAAATGCTGAGCCTCAACAGAATTTATGGTATCAATGTCCTCCCAAAACAGTCTTTAAAAGTTCCTTTGGCAACGTCTGGGTTATTTAAATCCTCCCGGTTTGTTGCTGAAAGATGCCTCGTGTATCACAACCAGAACGGGGAAGGGAACCCCGGGGCTAAGGAAGGTTTTCCTTTATTTAAATTAATTCCTGACATCACCCGGAGCAGAGTGACGGAGATCCAGCTGCACCTCGCTGGAAAATGCCATGACAGCAGATCAGGGAGTGATCCCAGCTTCCCTGCCTCAGGAAAATTCCTCCCGAGGGGGGGAATGTCCAATCCTTTGTGTTCCTCACCCCGTCGAAGGCAGGGGCTACACAGCAAAATAATTCTATCATTTTAACTCCGGTGAATTCCCCTGTCCGTTCTGAGACCTGGATTTTGTCACTAAAGCTGAGGAGGACCCCGAAAGTTTTTTAAGACAAGAAAATCTGTGGCTCATTATTATGGATATGGAATCATGGAATAGGTTGGGTTGGAAGGACCTCAAAGGTCTCCTGATTCCACCCCCTGCCATGAGCAGGGACACCTTCCCCTGTCCCAGGCTGCTCCAGCCTGGCCTGGGATGCTTCCAGGGCTAGGGAATCAATGGAATAAACTGTGCCAGCGCCTCCCCACCCTCATAGGGAACGATTCCTTCCCAATATCCAACCTCAATTCCCCCTCTGTCACTCTGACCCCATTCCCTGTGTCCTGTCCCTGCAGTTCCTGAGGAAAAGTCCCTCTCCAGTTTCCCTGGAGCCCCTGCAGATCCTGGAAGGGGCTCTGAGGTCTCCACAGACTGAACATTCCCAACATTCTCAGTCTGTCTCTACAGGGAAGGGGCTCCAGTCCCTTTATCCACCTCGTGGCTCCTCTGGACTTGCTCCAACAATTCCATGTCCCTTTAACGTTGGGGACACCAGAACTGGACCCAATATTCCTGGTGGGATCTCACCAGAGAGAGCAGAGGGGGAGAATCCCCTTCCTCACCTTCCTGCGCACGTTCCTTCCGATGCAGCCCGGGACGGGGATGGATTCTGGGCTGGGCTCACACCGCCAGCTCATGCCCAAGTATCGCATAAATCTATAAATCCTATAAATATCGGGCACGTGAGCCCTATCACAGGACACTGACTCAAGCGAGTTTTTCCAATTATTACATCTGGAAAAAAAAAAGAAAAAAAAAAACAAACCCGACACCATAAAAATTAACCACATTTCTCAGATGCTGCTTTAATTGATCCCGTGCCTTGGCCTGCACATCTCCTAGGACAAATTATAGGCAGGAGAAGAACCTAAAAGAATCAATGGAACGCCTGTCATTAATTGTGATGGAAATTCTGGAGCACTCGGGGTAATTCTCCTCCGCTCCCCCGGCGTTTTACGTCGCCCCAAAATGTGCAGTGTCCACCTCCCTTGTGGGGCCACAAGGTAAAGAACCAATCCACGGACTCCCGGCTCGCCAGGAATCGTGTAGCCTCCAGTCCCGTTCCCAGAAATCCCTTTGTCCTGGAAAGCCTCAAGATGAAAGAATCTCCCAGGCTGTAATCACAGTGCCCAACCCCAGGAATTCCAAAATTGTCCTAAATGTGGAGGAAAACAATTACAGCGATTGGTCTGCTGATGTACTTCCCAAATTTGCCCCGTGACTAAGGGAAGCTTGCGGAGAACTGCTCCGACTTCCACAACGGGAATATAAAAATGCTCCCAACCCCAGCGCTCCTCACACGACTCCTCTTGGGTTGCTCTTCCCACTGATCTCGGTAAGTCCAGATCCTGTTCTCGCGGAGAATCCTTTAACTTGGGGGGAAATCCTTTGCTCACAGGTATTTTCTCCTGGATGCTTTTAATCTGGGAGGGCATAGAGGCATGAACATTCCCCTGTCCTTGGAAAGATGGGAAGCCCAGTTAGAAGTTCTGGGTTTCTTTTTTTTCCTGTGGTGACATCTGGAATTTTCAGGCCAGGGCAGAATCGTTGTGCAAGGAGGAAATGACTTTTTGTGGCAGGGTGTTGCAATGGGGAATATGGAAAAGTCCCAGGAATTGTTTTTGTCCCTCTGGAGTCCCTGGGGCAGCTCTGAGCTGCAGGATTTAAACCTTCACTGCCCAGCAGAGTGTCCTTGCTACAACTGGTGCTAACAAAGCTGGAATTACCGAGGAACAGAATTGTTTATGTGCCAAGATTAAAACCAGACAGAGAGGCTGGAGACTTAATGAACTCCTTGAGTTGTGCGTGAGCACTTCTAAGAACTCTGGAAAACGCTGTGAGGGATTCRAGTCAGACGCTGGGACTCCTTCACACCCCTACCCTGAGCTGGGATTTACCTCAGCTGCCTGTGCTGGGAGGCTGGACAGCAAACACCCACAGATCCCTTCTTTGGGAAGCTTTTTTATTTTCTTGGAAAAGGTTCTCAGGATTTGGAAGGGAGGTTTGGAGTCCCCATCCCTGGAGGTGTCCAAGGAAGGACTCAGTGCTCTGGGCTGGGTGACGAGGTGGGGACTGGGTGCAGGTTGGACTCAGTCTTGGAGGTCTTTTCCAACCTCAGTGATCCTGGGATTCTGGGTTTCTGGGATTCTGGGAATCCATGACATGAAAATCACACCCAAACCTGAAGGATTCACTCAACATTTCCACCCAACCCCACCTCACTCACGTCACAACCCCGCTCCTACAAACTGAGCTCACCCTTTTCCTCCCGCTGTGTTCCAGGTCTGCCTCCACCCCTCCACCCCTCCATCCCAAGATGTCCTGCTACTACTACTCCCCCTGCTACACCCTGTGCTGCTCCCCCTGCTACCGCACCTACAGCTGGTACAGCCCCTGCACCACCCTGAGCTGCTACCGCCGCTCCTACGGCAGCTGCTGCAACTACAGGAGCCGCACCATGCGCTACTACTACCCCTCGTGCTGCTCCTACTCCTGCTGCTACCCCTGCTGCTACTCCTGCTGCTAATCCCGTAGAAAAATCCCCACAACCGGACCTGCACCAACGGAAGACCGATGGCTGAGCCTACAGCTGACGCTTGCACAAGTGCTGAGCCCCCACGATGAAGTCACTACAAATGGGGGCTTTGCTGTGCTCTAAAACCCCTTGGAATTTCTGCTTCTGTTGTTCTCCCTGTCTGCTTCTTCCTGTCTTTCTCCACATTCCTGATATTCTACATTTAAACCCTCCCACAGCCCCTTCAGCAACGGGAGGGACGATCTGCAATTTATGTGAAGCTTCTCAGGGTTGCTGCAATGCAGCTGAAGGACCTCTGTGAAATTAGATTTGGAGTCATCTGCATTTTCAATAAGCACTTCCAGCAGGGCGCTGAAGCCCTGGGTAAGGAAGATTTACAACTGTCTCGCCTTTGATCTGGATTTGTGAGGACCTGAAGGATGAACAACATGGCTTCAACATGTTCTGGAGTGCAGTGACTCACCTCCCGGAGCTGTATCCCAAAACTATAATCTTTCTGTATCTGTGCCAGCTCTTTTTCTTATTCTATTAAACACTTTCTGCATTTTAAAAACTCTGGAGATCCAGTTGTTTTCTTGCCTCTGTCCTTGGTTTACGTGGATATTCTGGGAGCTGTGGAATTCTGAAGGGACCTTCTGTCCTCGAATCCGTGTCCAGCTCTGGGCCCCTCATGGCAACGGGGACATTGAGGGGATGGAGCGTGTCCAGAGATGGGAACAGAGCTGGAGAAGTGTCTGGAGAATCCTRAGCGAGCTGGGGAGGCTCAGTCTGGAGAAAAGAAGCTCCAGAGAGGAATTTCTGGCTCTTCCTRGGGGCAGCCAGGAGGGATTTGGGATCTGATCCCAGGGAACAGGGACAGGATGAGAGGGAACAGCCTCAGGCTGTGCTGGGGAGGTTCAGGTTGGATATTTGGGAAAATTCCTCCTGGAAAGGGTGGTCATAGGATTGAGGTCCAACCTCTCCAGTGTTACCCTTGACATCTCCAGTCCTTAAGCTCACAGAGTTCGTAATTTTGTCACCTAATCCTTTTGATGTGAAGGATTTCAAGATATTTTTGTGACCTCCACCTAATTTCTGGCKTTAATTTGAGTTTAAAATAAGCATAATAAAGAGCAAAAAGGATGCCGAGGCTTCCTGAGAATTTTGCATACCAAAGATTTCAAGCTGTTTGAGAAACACCGGTGACAAATAAACCCAGAAATGCTGAATTGATGCAGAAAAAGTCTTTAATAGGAGCAAAAGGCAGATATAATTTTAAAGGGATACAGAATGGAAAGACCACATTCCCAAAGTCACATGACACCCTGCCCACACCATCCAGTCGGAGGGAATGTTTTGTACAGCATTGCCGAAACCATGGAGATTGGTTTGCTTGGAGAACTGAGGAGAAGATCTGGGTCAAGAGGAGAGTTGGGGCTGAGGGAGCATGAGCCAGATGAAGACAAATCATCGCCAGCCCTTCAGCAGCAGCGCAGAGCGCTCGGAGCACCCCGGGGGTGGCTCTTGTCCCCAAGTGGGCTCTGCACACCAAGGGTCTCTGCTGCCAGACTCTCCATCAGTCCACGCCTGCCAAACCCCGGCTGGGTTTCGGGGTCACTCCTGCTGGCTTTAGCAGGTGTAGCAGCCCCCATAGCCGAACCTTTGGCCATAGCGGGAGCCAAAGGGGTACCCGTAGCGGCCGGAGTAAAACCCGGGGTATCCATAGCAGTCGCCAGAGCCGTAGAAGCCCCTATAGCCGCCATAGAGCCCGCCGTAGCCGTAGCAGTCCCCGGAGCCGTAGAGGCCGCGGTAGCCATACAAGCTGCCGTAGCCATAGCGGTCCCCGAAGCCGTAGAGGCCGCGGTAGCCGTAGAGGCTCCCGTAGCCCCGGTAGCCGCAGGGGCTCCCGCAGTCGTAGCCCCGGTAGCCGTAGAGGCCCCCGTAGTTGCAGGGGGAGTAGCAGTCATCCTCACACTGGCCTTGGAGGAAAGTCATCTTTGGGAGATGGAGGTAAAACCTGAAACAGGGAGGAAGGGGAGAGCAGTAAATACTCCAGAGGAGTAGCAATAACCTCAGAGCCCAAAACTTCTTCGCTCGTCCCGTGAGACCAAGAGCAGAGGCAAAATTATGACCTCAGCTCCTCATTACACCCCATTTGTATAATCTGCTCATTTACCCACTGTCTTTAAATTATTTTACATTCTATGTTCATATAGATTTAAAATAATCATATTAAAGTATTTCTATATTCCTGGGATTGGTGGAACCCCTGACTGTGGAATCAGCAGCCACAGATCAAAACCTTGATGCTGCCTCAGGGTTTTTTCTGAGAGAACCTGGTTAGGAATTAGCAACCCAAATTTTCTTTCAGCATATCAGCTCTTCATGGAGCTCTGCATTCCCAACTCCACCAGGAAAGTATTCCCAAAATTTTACTGTGATAACACCCTTCAGTTTTTGGGTCCACCCATTTTAATTTGCACCTGGAAGTGCTGAGAGCCCACGGAAGAAATCATGGAGTGTGGACACACATGAGAACACYTGTGCTGCCAAACAGACCCGAAATCCCACTTAAAACAGAAGATTTAAGGAAAAGCCCACCAAGAGTCATGGTGAGGAAACCCTTTCCTACCTCTGCAGTCCTAAAAATCCCTTATCAGGGATCCAGGTACCAACAGGACCAGGAAAGTTCCACTTGCAGCTTTAAAACTTGAACCCAGCTAGCCCAGATGAAAGGAACAGAGAACCCGGACAGTTCAGAGGAGCCACAATCCTAACAGAAATTCTGAAAGGAAAATTCCCAGTCCAGGGGAAGAAAGGAGGAAAAGCTTACCGAGTTCACTGGGAGGAAGAGGCAGGAGAGCTGATGAGGAGCCTTGAGCTCCGAGCCCTTTTTATACTCCAGCTTTCCCTCGTGGCTTATCTCAGACGCCCTGTGGATTCAAAAGGTTTGGAGCCTTATTAGTTGGAAAACAAATTTGCCTGTACACGTCATATCTTCAATTAATATAATCTTCCTCATTGTTTGGGTTTATTAGTGTGTTCCCAGCCTCTCGTATGTCCCATATATTACAGGCTTCTTTCATCTTAACATTTTCTGGGCCAACAACATTCCTGATACCATTTTTTTGCCTCCGTTGTCAAATCTGAAGTTTATTTTTGCGCAATATAAAAGCCATTTCTAATTTCTCAAAGTCATTGGAGAAAGAGAAGTTTTCAGTAAAAAAGGAAAATTTTCCCACGTTTGAAAATATTTGTGTTCAGTAGAAAGATGCGCCACGGGGTTTTATTTAAAGGAAATGTAAATGTAGGGATTTTACATTAAACCTCATCAGCTTCAGGAAAAATGACCAGAACTATAAATAAATCTTCATTCCATTCCTCCAAAGTACTCCTGAATCAAAGCCATGCTGCTGCAGGAGCGGGAAGAATGTTTTTAACGAAACTACAACTGCATTTTTTGCAGTGCTGTTCACTGGAGGGTTTGAGCCAAGTTCAGCAGAGCAAAGTGGAGAATTCAAGGCTGAACTTGATCTGGCAATAAAGAAATTACCAGGATTAGCACTAAAAGAGCATTAAATGAACACTAGAAGAACCCTGTTGGCACATTTTCCACAAAGAATCACCATGAGTACACATGACGATAGTGAGGAATGCTGGAGTTTAGGGCAGAACTCCTTGGGTGACCTTCACCTAATTTCTGGCATTAATTTGAATATAAAATAAGCGTAATAATGAGCAAACAGGATGCAGAGGCTTCATCCGAATTTTGCGTACCAAAGCAGTTCGTAAACACTCATTAACGTTTTCAGTTTGCAAAGTGTTGCAGGATTTAAATATTAATAGTTTGACACCGAAAGACACCTCCAGATTTAATAATATGGTCACTCCTCAAGGTCTCTGGTTCCTGAGCCCTATTAAGGTGATGCTGAAACTGTCCATGAAAGTCAACAAGTATCCCAAAAAAATCACTTAAAATAGGAAGGAATACTTGGGAATGCCCAAAAGGCGGTTGGAAAATGTCTTTGGATTGTTCTTGGAGAACCTGGGATACAAATCCGGTGGGAGAGCCCCACCAGGATCACCGGGAAGCTTGGGGAGGTCACGGCAATGCCAAGTAGAGGCTCCTCAACCTTCGGCACACCAAAGCAAAACCTCTTCACATAGTCCTCCTTAAGCGGCACCACAGGCACCAAAACCAAGCCAACGGAGCACCCACAAGGCTACTGTCCAACCTCTAATGATCTGAATATCTCCCCAAATAAATATCTCCCCATGTGGCCACAAGGAATTCCGGGCAATTTCCCCAGAAACGTGTCCTTCTTTTAAGATTAAAGAAATTGTAAGGAGTTTACGTTGGTGCCGCGATGCCAAATGTGGAAAATATGAAAATGGTTGGCTCCAGTGACGCCAACTGGAAGAATAAAGAGTTGGATGACATACTTTGKATAGTTCCCGAGTTTGGGAAGGTGTAAAAATGGACGCCGGTTCCAAAACATCATTCGCTCCTCTCGACTTTTCCTCCCAACTTCTCCTCTCGGTGAAGCAGGTAAGGCAACACTGACTCTACTCTCATGTGTGTATGTTTGTCCAAATATTTCTGTATAAATATATATAATGAATATGAATATATATATATATAAGATATATACTGTTTCTTTATTTATTTAATAGGTACTGCTGTGTCACATATGTATTTATATGACATACATAACCTGCGTCCATGCACAGGTACAGACATTCTGTAAGAAATTTCTTGTCATTTTGGAGTCAATCCCAAATGCAAAATTCCCTGCCATCTCAAGGAATTCCTCCACTCAAAGCTTTTTGCTCTTCTTTCCTGTGCCTCTTTAATATTAGGCTTTAAAGCGCTGAAAACTGGAAATTTTCTACCACAACTTTGTAGTCAAAAGTCATTTTCAGTGCTGGGTTATATTTTATATATTTTTCTCTCATTTATTACATTTCTCTGATTTCTGGGGCAGGAAAGCTCAGCTCTCAGTTGGCAAAACCCTTATGCACCACGTTTAGTCAGCAGTTTCCAAAAGTTGACCGGGAAGAAAACAGCAACTTTGTTTGCGATTGAGGAGATTAGCAAAATAAATGAGTTAATTAAGAGGCTGAAACCGATGCACAGGAGGCACCGAGTCAGAGCCTTTGCTCTGCCCTCAGCAGCCCATAAAATTTGTTTCTGGGTGTGTGTTCCAGGCTCTCCAAATCAACAAAGGATGACTTCCTTCAAGAACTGCTGTGACAATGGGTGTTGCTCCCAAGTTGGCAACGATGGCTTCTGCGGCTTCCGGTCCGGGCGCCCCTTCAGCTTCTACCGGGACCAGTGCCAAATTGTCCCCCGGCCGGCTTCAGGAACATYGGGAGCTTCGTGAACCCCTCTGGGAGCCTCTGTGGGACCGTCTATGCGAACCTCAATGGGGACGTAGTTGAGAGGCTCCCTGGGAAGATCGAGGGGCTCTCTGGGCTCCTGGGTTGTATGGGTAACCTGGGTAACTTTGGAAACTGTGGATTAAGTCTCCCCTTCTCCGTTCAGTTTGGGAACGGAACCATCCGAGCTGTTCTCAGCAGGAATAGCGCCCATGGGATGGAATGCAGGACATGGATTCATGGTTTAGGTTACGGTGCTGAGAAATGACGAGCGCTCACGCCTCTGACTCTGGGGGATGTGTGGGTGCCAGGCAGTGTAGGATACTCCAAGTGTAACCCTCTGCAGGATCTCCTGTCTCTCCAGCTGTCACTCTGAAAGGGCTGAGGTGCCTTTAGAGCACTTTGGTGGAGTAGAGAGAGACTTTTGGGTGTGAGGAAAGAGCTTTTTAAGTTCATTCGCAGCCACTGTGTGTTGCCACAGTAGTGGGAGGTTCTGCAACAAAGTCCACTTTGCTCGACTCTGATCAAAGGTGACTTTTAGCAGAGCAGCTCCTGTTCTGCATCCCTGCTGCGCCTCACCTGACACTGAACACGGCGGAGAAACGTGTTTGGTCTGGCAAACTTCACCATTTCCACCAGGAAAAACATCGCTCACCGTTGGGAACACTCTACTTGCCAAAGCCCCTTTTGTATCTCTGCCAACTTCTTCTTTCTGTTCCTCCCTGCTTCCCATTTTCATTAAAATTACTCTGTTTAGCAGCATCAAGTGTCTGCTCTGATTTTGTCTTGGCTCATCCGGCACTTTAAAGGGACCCCCAGCCACCCTGGGGAGCCCTGCAATAAGAGGGCAGTCTAGACTCCAGATGTTAGGGACTGTCATCATGTCTCCATCTCAATGGCTCCTGCCCTGACTCATTTCTCCCACTAGAAAGAAAAACCTTGACTAACCCTTGGCCTTGGGTATACCCAAATATTTCACCAGAAAGAGGCGTTGCTTGATTGAGTTTTTTTCCCCAGAGAGACTCCTGGAGCAAATCTGGGGTTTGTCCTTGGGCAATGAATCACAAAAAACGAGAGATTGAGGGGGAGTCCCGTGGTCATCCAAGGCAGGAGGTCGGTGGCATTCAAGGTTAAAGACACCTAAAAGACCCAAGGCAGCCAAGCCATGACCATCGTCTGGAGGGTTCAGCTCCTCTGCAAACGGAGCAGCCGGTTCTTCAGGGAGTTCCTGTCAGCCCCTGCTGTATCACCTCAGGAGACTGAGGAGCCCTGATGTAGATTTAGAATGCTAAAGGTGATTTAGCTTTAGAATACTAAAGATGACAGGAGGTGAAGGCAGGTGACAGGGCTGGGACTGGCCGGAAATCACCACCTGTGCCTCATGTCCCCCAGGGGAAGCGGTGGTTCCTCGAGAATGAGCAGAGGGGGAAGTCGGAAGGGAAGGACATCACAAATGATGCTGTCCTGGCAAACTTGGGCAGGGATGGAGGTTAAATTTGGGCCAAAGGACCCTGGGGAGGGCTGAAAATTTTACCCAAATCTTCAGCTTCCTGGGTTTTATTCCATCTCCCCTCCTGTACGTGGCTGTCCAAGCCCTTCCACACTCTCCATGCAGACAGGAAAAGCCTTTGGGTGCCAGAGGCATCCAAGGGAGACAAGCTGAGTTTATAGTGTTGGGAGACTCCAGCATTTCCTAATGTTTTCCCCGGGGAACCCAGCCCATTTTGCTGCTGACAGCAGAAGGGTTGCAAAACCTCTCTTAAAAGCTTTGCCATTTTCTAAGGGCTGCTCTGCTTGGGTGGATGTTCCTCCCTGAGGCCTGTTCCTGGGGCATTCCGATCTGCGGCTGTCCTTCTCAAATTGGGCCACTGAGGAATCAGACCAGATCTAACTCTTGGCTGGGGCTGCCCCTTCCCAGAGAAGGTAATGGAGCTGTGGAGCTCGTCTCTGCTACCTGGAGCCAGTTCCTGGTCAAAGAGTTTCAGGGAAATCGATGACGTGATGGAAAGAAATGGATGTTGTGCTGGAGGAATAGCATTTCTGCTGACTGGTCCTGGTTTTCTGCCCATGGAATGGCTTCTCCCTGAATTATTTTCTTGAGCCTTTCCTCCACTTCTCTTTGAGAGCTGGGAAAAGCAGAAATGCGTCTGCAGGAGGCCACCATGGCAAGAGGAAGGGTTGCCATGGCTGTCTCTGGGAAATCAGCCCAGAGGTGCCCCCTCACAGTCACTTCTGCAGTAACATCTGTGACTCCAGCTGATGTCTTTGATGTGGAACTGGGCTCACAAGGGATCCAGGCAGTTCTGTCTGGGCTCTGCTTGTTGAACCATCTCATTCTGTGCCACATGATCATCTTTAGTGCTCTAAACCTAAATAATCTCCAGTATTCTAAAGCTAAATCACCTTTAGCATTCTAAATCTACATCAGGGCTCCTCAGTCTCCTGAGGTGATACAGCAGGGGCTGACAGGAACTCCCTGAAGAACCGGCTGCTCCGTTTGCAGAGGAGCTGAACCCTCCAGACGATGGTCATGGCTTGGCTGCCTTGGGTCTTTTAGGTGTCTTTAACCTTGAATGCCACCGACCTCCTGCCTTGGATGACCACGGGACTCCCCCTCAATCTCTCGTTTTTTGTGATTCATTGCCCAAGGACAAACCCCAGATTTGCTCCAGGAGTCTCTCTGGGGAAAAAAAACTCAACCAAGCAACGCCTCTTTCTGGTGAAATATTTGGGTAAACCCAAGGCCAAGGGTTAGTCAAGGTTTTTCTTTCTAGTGGGAGAAATGAGTCAGGGCAGGAGCCATTGAGATGGAGATGTGATGACAGTCCCTAACATCTGGAGTCCAGCCTCACAGGGAATCTTCATGCTGGCAGCTCCTGTGGCCCGCCACTCCAGTTCCTGACCATCAGCTCCACCCCAGCTTCCTTGTATACCCCTTTCAGATCCTAAACCTGGAATTCTTTCATGTCCCGAGGCTTAGGAAAAGTTGGATGATGAGAGGAATTTGTGGCCTGACTGCGGTATTATCATAACAGACAACAGCCGGGTAATTTAACTAACAGAAAACCAACTCCTGTGATTCCATTCCAACTCCGGGCTGCTAGCCTCCAGCAGGATGTATTTACTGGGGAATTATCCATTTAAATGTTCCCTTGGGAACCAACCGCAGGGGTGATGCCACAGGACCTGCCAGCACGAAGATTCCCTGCGAGGCTGAGGATCCTCCCTAAAGACTAAAGCTGTCCCAAATGAGAAGTTGGGCCCCTGATTATTGCCCAAACCAGACTAATTTTTCAAATTATTTGTTAAAGAGTGCAGCCTTTTAGGAGAAGGGAAAGTGGGACACGATACAGGGGAAAAAAATGGCCTTGTTGGAGGTGTCCAGTCAATTCCTGGACGGTGGTCTGGATGACCACAGGAGGATTGGGCATAGCTCAGACTCCATGATCCTGGAGGGCTTTTCCACTCCTGTGCTCTGCTCGTGTCACTGCCAAGACGGGGAGGCTGAGCCTGAGGACACCAGGAGCAGGTGCCAGAAAAGCCAATATTGAGCAAAAACCTCCACAGAGACTGGAAATGTGGGAAAGGAAGGGACAGCTGTGGCTGTGCAAAGGAGATGCACCCACAGACCTTGGCCAGATCCCTCAGGAATTTCATTATCCTGACGATGGGATCAGGTTGGCACAGCAGGACAAGGACAGGGAACACACAGAGACACCCACACGCCAATAAACCTGCTGCAATGTCTGGTTTAATGAGGAAGAAGAGGTGAGACACAGCACGGGTTACAAATTGCCCACAAGCCGTGGTTTGGTCCAGGGTGACTCAGGTAATGTGTGGGGTTGCTTCTCCTGTGGTGATACCCAGCCCTGATCACACGGCACAGCAGCAGAGCAGGGGCTGGGGCACTCCAGAACCCTTTTTATCCATCAGTAACCATGGAAAGTGCTAGAAAATGGATCTAAAGTGGATCTCGCACCAGATCCTTGACATTGCCACAGTCACAGAAGCACGGAATGGTTTGGGTGGGAAGGGATTTTAAAGATGATCCAGTTCCATCCCTGCCATGGGCAGGGACACCTTCCACTATCCCATGTTGTTCCAAGCTTTGTCCAACCTGGCCTTGGACACTTCCAGGGATGAGGCAGCCACAGCTTCTCTGGGCAACCTGTGCCAGGACCTCACAGGAAAGAATTTCCTCCTAATTTCTGCCTAAAATCTAATCTAAACCTACTGTCAGTGGGAAGCCACAAAGATCCCTACAAGCCCCCAAGGAATCAGGAAAAGTCCATAGCTTTGAGAACAGAGTGCTTGGAAAGAGAGAAAAGCTTTAGAGGAATAAAATCAGGAAGGGTAGGAGAAGGATGGAAATGGATTTTTGAGGCGTTCAAACATCCACCGATGCTTTCGATGCTGCCCCAAATGCTCAGCTCTCCCTAAACGCTGTGCCCCGGAGCTCAGCCGTGGATTCGCGTCCTGCTGGTCACCGTCTTCCAGCAGCCACTCCTTGGCTTTAGCAGCAGGGTCTGCAGCTCCCAACTGGGTACCCCCGGCTCCACCTGGCCCCACCATAAACTTGGGAAGCTCCAGGGGTTCGGGCAGCACCAAAACCACCTCCAACAGCGGCTCCGA